>WBNH01001724.1:0-190538 GCA_013401255.1 Urocolius indicus | reverse complement strand
GTTGGTATTAAATTGTTTTCTGTTTTCTTCCCCAAGCCGAGTAGCCTGGTCTGTTTTGTCCTGCACCTTAAGCGGCAATTAAGCCCTCCCTGCCCTTTAGCAATCCTTAAGTCTTCGGTACTTGAGGCTAATCGTGGTCTTTTGTTCCCTGATGGGCAGAAACCACGACAATGTTGCTGCACAAGTGTATTCAGTAACAACATGGTGTAATAACATACAGATCAAATCTGAGCAGCTCTCTTCTCCATGTTCTCTGACAAGGGGCCATCAAATTACACCAAAATATGTCTACATGTGTTTATTGATGAATTTTAGAAATAACCTGTAAAAATCTCCCGAACTTGCTATCATTTCACTATTTTAACTTTTCTACATCGGTACTCATTTTTGTTTCACAGTGTTTCAGTGTTATGTGTTGTCTTTTGCACCTAGACTTGAGATTTCATTTAATAGGGGTATGTTGGGACTAAGCATTTAGTGTTCATATACAATGGGAAATGCTGAGACAAGATAGTCTTGTGTAACAGATTACTTTAAAACTTTACAGTTGGTTCACAAACTTGCAAGTTATCTAGTTAAGAGCATAAGGTTTCTTTTGATTTGGTTTTGATTTTATTTCTGTCTTTATTACAATCAATGTCTCTTATTTTGAAATGGAAATGTAATTTATTGTAAATGTTACATTAAAAGACTCATGTCTCAAGTAGTTTGAATTAGGTATTTTTTCAGAGGCAAATGTTTCATCTGTGCATTGCATAATCATTAGATCTGTTTAAAAACCCAATTTCTAGATCTTCTAAAAAAAATTACATTTCTTTTGTATATTGTGAGTTGTTAAAGTAGTAAAGTCTTCAGAATGAGTATGTGTTTGCATTGCATTGCTTCTGAAATAACTGGAAAATACAGTGATGAAAAGTCACTAAACTAGAAAGAGCCACTTGTGACATCAATAGTAGCTGAACATGAAGAGGAATAATAGATATCTTGTTTCAATAGCTTGCATGCAGGGCAAGTTAGTTTGTATACTTGATAGTGGTGGTACTTGATTGGCCAGGCATAGCGTAGTTACTGAATTTTGACTATGCAGAGGATGCAACAGGAAAACATTTTCTGGACTAGTTTGTTTTTGTGGTAAAGGGATGATTTTTTTTTGTCTCTCCTACAAAAAATTAAATGCTTTTTCTCTATTTATTAGTTATTGACAGTAGCATTCTTTATATATCCCTGCTATCGCAGCCACTACACAGTGACTCTTTTGTCGAATAATCTGATGGAACAGTTTTTAACATGTCCTTTGCTTCATCAGCCTTTTTGCTGACTGTGAAGACCACCAAGTACATTTGACAGTGGTAATTTAGAAACTACTAGTGAATTGAGGACATTTATCAGTGTTTGAATTTTTCAAATTCGAGACAAAATTCTTTTGTTGGCATATTTCTTGAATGTGCTTTTTTTTTCATAAGTAAGAAACTGCACTTCAGGAAATGGTAATCTGTATTTACTGCCATTATGGGTAAATGCAAATGAGGCAGAGAATTTTGTGATTAGTATTTTGCAGAGCAGTCACTTACTATAATTACATGTTTTTAATCAGTGGTATTATTATATTCTATTAACTAGATACTTTCCTGACTTCTTCTAGGATTCTGAGTAACAATAAGATCTTGTGGTTGAAGAATGGCTCTTTCTTTGGACTCAGATCCCTGGAGAGACTGTGAGTAGCTGATCATTCCACCGCCAATTAAAAGTATCTGTATTTTAAATATAGAAACAAACATTAGATAATGAAGTTGAGATGTTCTGAACTGTATTGCACAGTAGAGTTTCTAGACAGCCATCAAGTTAAGAAACAGCATGAACATGAGTGAATGGGGATGGACATGGAAAATACAGGAAAGCGCTGCCATCAATTTGGAAGTAAAATAAACATCCAGTCAAGGACTTGCACTACACTATGTACACTATCACGGTGAAGACTGGTGTATATAATGGTAACACTAATATGCCTGACATGTAGTTTGGATTATTTAACTCATTGGTCTCCAACAATTCAATTTTCATTATATTCGTTTTTCACTTCTGTTCTATATTTTAATTACTTTCTAAAGAAATTGGACAATGTTTATCACTGGAGCAGACAATGACATTGATAAAACTCCATGACTGTATTTTTAGCTAACATTTGGAGGCAGGAAGAGCTGCTTAGGTGCAACTAAGGAGTTGGGAAAGAAACATTTGGAAACTTCAATGGAAAAACTATACTATAACAAGACTGCTTTCTGTATATATAGGTCACTCATTTGAGAACAATCATGTGAGCAAGTCTAAAAGGCTATTTTTTTGTATCTGTAGGCAACTTTTTTTGCTAGTGCATCTAAAATGAATAATTATATCATGTCTGTCTTACAATATCTCCCACAGGTTAAACTAAATTATTTGTATATTTCTTTGTAAGGATACCTTCAGTGTGTAGAGCTGTTTATATAAAGTAGTTGCTGTGTTCATGGATGTATTCTATGTTGTATGAATGTTTATATATGCAAAAAATTACAAATTAAAATCAACTTTAATATTTTACTATGGATGTGTGTGATATGCATGCTGCTTATTGTTGTATACTAAGGTAAGTAAGTATATAATACTGACATATTTGAATATTCTAACTGCAGTTTAAAAATAAGCAATGTATTTTGGGATCTGGAACAATCCCTTAAGCACTTTGAGGGATTAGAATAAAGCTAAGTATTAGTGAAGGAATACTATATTTCTATGCATATAGTTATAGATGTAACAAATGCTCCTTTAATATTGGCAATATTAAATGGTCTGCAGTGAAGAGTAGTTGTGTCATATTTACTCACTGGTTTAATTTTAGGTTGTAACAATGATATGAGGATTATAAAGAAGTTTACAAATATTTTAGACAAAACAATTGAGAATGGGGTTAGGATTACAAATTTACGGCAAGTAGGAAAATTAGTAAATTCTAGTGGACTGAAAGTAAAGCGTTAATGGTTAGAATTTTAATTTACAGTGGTGAATGGTATTGACTATGTACTTTTAAAAATTACTTATCTAGTTAGAGAAATACTTCAACCTGAAAAGATGTTGCAAACAATATTGATAACAGTGAGAAAACAAAAAAAATGCCTTAGCTGTGTGGTCTCAAGTGTCATCACCATCTAAACCTTATTAATTCTATTATATTATTTTTTCCCAACATTACAGATAAAATGAGTGATAGTGAAAAGTGAGTGGATAAAATCTCTTCTATATACAATGACATTTGGCTCTGGCATTAATACAAAATCTAGAAGTGGTCTCTGAAGCAAAGACTAGAATTCAGGTGATGACATTCTCATTAGATTCAGAAGTTTGGTTTCTTGTTCTGTAGCCCCATACACTTATAAATGTCTGGTTAGTCCCAGTTTCAGCTGAGGGGCTGAGAAGAATTGTGGTAGTTTACAAGGAGGTGGGTATGAATGAACTACATCTGGATGTGTGCTTCTAACCTGTGGACAAAGTTTTCCCCAGCTCTGCCTTTTCCACACAAGCTACTACTGCAGCAACTCTTGTCAGTGTTCACAGCACACCAAAATCTTATGAAGTACACCAGCAAGAAAATCCAGCTTCCTTTAAGACAACTGAAGTTTATAAAGTCAAGTGCTTAGAAACTCGAGTGTGCTGAAGTTGAGGATTACTTGTTTACATTGGCTTTGCACTCCTTGTGGTCCTGTTCAGAACAAAAAAGTAATGACATGAATTCCATAGAGACAGGGGTCCTGTGTCTGTAATTCTTTTCTTGTTACCGTGAGGTCATGAGCCAGAAGAGTGTTAGCTTTTGTGGAAAACAAAGTCATTCAATGTCAAACATGAAAACTTTAGTAAAACTTCAGGTGGAACCAAGGGACATATATGCTGGCTCTTTTCTATCCTGGGGTGCTCAAACCATCTTTTTGAGCAGAGAATGGTTTGAAGCCCTACTGCAATAATCTAGTGACAACTTTCCCCTTATTATTTTGTTTTTCAATGCATGTCACAACAGGAATCGGATTACAGAAATGTCATTCCTTCCAAGTTCATCTGATTTCTCAACAGTGTGTTACACAAGTGAGAGACTTCCCTGAGCAGTTGTCTCAAACCAGGACTCCTTATTTTATGCAACTATAATCAAGCAAACTGAGAAACAGGAATTGTTTGCCAGTTAATTGTGTATTCCAAGAGAATGACAGATTTCTCTTAAGTCAAGACTATCGTACAACTCATATTATACATTTCATGCAACTTTTAAAAAGTACAGTTGGACCTGGATTGTATTGGTTTCTGCAAACTTCTCAGAAAATTGCACTTTAAAAAAAAAAAAAAAGATAGCATATTACAAGGTTTCTATTTCAGGTTTTCTTACATTATGTTAAAGCTGCAAAAGGAAATTGGATATTTGGTATTCAGGGGATACAGTCAGGCATCCAGGAAAAAAACGTGTTTTGAATTACAGTTATTTTCCTTTTTAGTAACAGAAAGATAATCCTATACTTACTGATACTGTATTAATATTAAAAATGAAACATTTCATAATAGCCATAATAAAAACAGCATAAGAGTGATCAAAACACATTTAAAAATATTAGTATTTTTACTGGTCAGTTTGTAAAAATGCTTTGAAAAACATCACCTCACAAATGATACTTTTTCTGTATTTTTGTAAATGTGTGAACAGTGACTCACGAGTGGTCTGTAGAGATGGAATTCTCTCTCCACCGAGTTTGAGTTTTCTGAAACTAAGAATTACTGCCTTTTGCTCTTTTGGAAAAGTTAACTCACAAACGTGTTATGGTATCTAAATCATGGTGCACGTCTGTGCCACTGGGCTTACTTTGTAGTATTAACAAGAAGCGTTAAGAAGTGAATTTCATTACTCAAATACCACGTGAGAGAGTAAAAACTTTCTGTAAATGGGTTTTATATAGTGCTCAGTTATATAGGCCTTGGTTTGGAATAAAATCAGAAGTGTAAGTAGGAAAATAAATAAACTTTCCTGAGGTATGTGTGGTAAAGAAACTGTTAAAATACGAACAGCTTTGTCAAATTTAACCAGAAGGGATCTACAGACCATAAATTCTATAAATGAAAGCAAGCACTTTGAGCCTATTGCTGTGATACACCCCTTAGAGACAGTTTTACATGTGGGAGGATGAGAGTTTAGTTTGGATCTGAAACTTGGGGCAAAGACTCAACAGCTTGTAATGGTTTCAGTTGCAGTGACTTCCCTGTCTGCAGTCAGTACCCTGTCTTCCTGGGAGATGCATTGATCTGAGAAGGACAGCATTGGTTGTCATAGATAGTTAAATAAGTTTTTTTGTATTATCTGGATACCATAAAAGAAAGGCAAAGTGAACTCTCAAAGCTGTGAAGTGGTAAGGTAGTCCTTTCAAGTAAGTGTCAACAATCTGGAAGCACTCATTTAGTTAAAATAGTGATTTGGAGGATCTGAATAACAACAACAAAAAAGTCTTTACAATTTGATGGTATTCCATAAATGGGAACAATATATTAAATAGAAAAATCTTTGACACAGTTTGCTTTTAAAAAACTGTGATTTGTTTGTAACCATTGCTTTTACTCAAGGAATCATAGGCTAGCACCGATTACCAAGTTACTAGCAGATATCTTATCATGGCAGTATATGGTATGGACCCTGCTTCAAAGACATTTGCCAGTACTATGGCAAAATAACATTATTAGTAACAGTTGTGGCAAGTATTTTTATGCTTGAGAATGTTTGCCCAGCCATAGTCCACATGATGCTCCTGGGGACAAAGGTGGTTGTTGGGCCAGGTGCTCCAGATGTTCTGGAGCCTAAGTCAAGATCCAGACTTGATGTCAGCTGGCACAAAACAGTATGTATCTGAGCTGTTATCCACAGTACTAATTTTCTTACCCTCCCAGAAACCACTATATCACAATTGCCTGGATAACCCTTGTCCTGTGTTAACTCCTTGTTACCTCTAGCTAGGGCAATCTGTTGTGTAATCTTCTCCATCTTGGGCTTACTGGTGCTTAATGGGGTTGATACTGTACTTGGCATTTTCTGAAGTGAGTGTATGGATTCTTTTATTTTTCATTAAGTTTATGGAAGCATAATTACCTTTGAGACTGCTGCTCTTTTGTCCCCTGTAGCTGAAACTCTTTAGTGGGTTCAGAAGCTATTTTGGAGAGAACTAGCAAATAAAAATAAACATACACAAACAGACCATGATTGCACAAGCAGCATTTCCTTGGGAAATCAGGATGAAAGATCACTAAGCAAGATTACACATGTTTTTCACAGTTGACCCAGAAGAAATGCATGCCAGGCACTAATACTTCAACAGGGACTGTTTTACAGAAACTTGCTGTTAAATTTCCTAATATTCCTAAGCATGTTTCTAGACAAAGAAAACCAATAAAGTATTTGTAAGAATTTGGTATTAAATATATTTTGGTTTATTTTTTAGCATTATAGATCGATCTACCTCATCCAGGTCAGATTGAGATTGTATATTGTTTTAAGTTTTGCTGTGTTTTAAAGTTACCAACTGTGTGGCAGTGTTATGCAGTCACATGTTGTCCTCACTTATCATTAGATGAGATTGTATAAAACCTACTTTCAGTAGGTTTCAGAATGGCACTCTGCAACTATATGATGTGCCTTGCAATTGAAGTAATAACACATTAACTTAAGGGAATGAAAGGGCAGGAAAGGCAAGCAAAACAAATCAGACCATAGAAAAAATCCCCATGTTCTTAAACAACTGGTATAAAAATATGTTATTTAGATGTTCTTTAGCGAAACTCAAGTGATGAAAGGGTAAAATATAAAGGTTTTACATTTTGATATACTGATGTGCTTCTTTAAACATGCAATTTACATTCTTTAAATTACTGGTCACTTCATTTCTTTTCCTGCCTACAGTTT
Source organism: Urocolius indicus (assembly GCA_013401255.1). Lineage (NCBI taxonomy): Eukaryota > Metazoa > Chordata > Aves > Coliiformes > Coliidae > Urocolius > Urocolius indicus. The sequence goes on along the minus strand of WBNH01001724.1, from coordinate 183,583 downwards.
TGAAATGTGCATCTGTATACGCACACATAGACACATGAAGAAACAGAGATGTTCTTCCTAAGCACTGTGAAGGATTAAAAATATGCTTAGAGAAATTGTTAAACTTTTTTTTTTCCCAACTCACTGGTATGACATCTCTAACGTTAGAGACTTCAGAAATTAAATTTAGAATTACCTATTCTTTTTCTAATTGTTTTAAAAATAGTAGTAGTTATAAGCTAATAATATTTCAGACTGACAATCAGGATCCAATTGTACAAATTTTCTCAAGAGCTTGCAACTAAGGAGTATGCTCATAACTTCGTGCAAGGGTGTACAACAGAAAATAGATTAATAATCTTGGAGACCTCAAATGACCAGGTTGATTCATCTCAAATGCCACATAGCCATATTTAGAGAAATGTTTCTTAAGGAAAAGGCAATTGAAAACTCTGTTTCTTAGAGCTGTCTGCTCTGTAAATAGTCATGGCATGCGTGAAACTGTTAATTTTAACTGTTTTTTAATTTGGAGAAATACAGAGGAAGGAAAATCAGTGCAAGTTCTTTACGAGCATCTAAAGTTTTTTTTGGCCTTTTTTTTCTTGTATTTCAGATTGCGCATGGATTTAGTCATTGTCTAGATCCAGTTAATAACAAATGAGATCTTTGTTTAATTTCACATTAAATATTCTCAAATAACAAATATACGTATGTTCCAGTCATTTTAGCTTGTCTAGTAATATGTCTATGAGTATTGGGGAAATCTAAGCAGCTATCATGTTTCTTATTGTGTTGACTTATTGTAAATGTTTACAAAAAGCCTTATTATGCTGCATTACTCTTCGAAGTGATTGAGCATGTTCCAGTAGGTGAGAAAGGATGCAATAGCCATAGGGAATGGTGTTTCTCTTGGAGTGAGACTATCTGTACTTTGTGAGCATGCTTTAAGCTAGACTGAAACAGTTCATATTCCTCTTGGTGCTCATTGAACTTTGAGTTGCCCTTTTGGTTTCAATGTCAGATTAAGAGATTCTCTTTCTAATTACAGTGATGCTAGTGTTTCAATGAAGCAAGATAGTTCCCTTTGTCACTTATAGAATCAGCTAATGTAGCTGGAAATTCTTTCAATTAATGTTAAATATACTTCCCTGCAATATATTCAGTACTAAGGCAATTATAAATATTGAGCTCAAAAAGGAGAGCTCTGAAAATTTGTGAATTACAGAAGAGAACTGTTTTTCCAGAGAGACATCTGTTGTCTAAACAGAGGGATATATTGTTATGGTTTCACATAACAGCCTTTTCTGGTGAGGGGGAAGGGACTGTAAAGATGGCTCCTGTAAATAGTTGCTCACAACTCTCCCCAGCTGAGCCAGACCCACTTCAGGACTGAGCCAATTTGGCGCCGATTCCTGAACCATCTTGGAGTTCCTTCCAGGTCTGTCACCACCAGTCATCTTTTGTGGCAGTAAGAGCATGGACGCTCTGGAATTTTGTTTGTCTTTGACGCTTGGTCCTCTGTTATTATGATCATTTTGGTCTTCTTACTCAATGACATCAATGTTGGGGTTATCCCAATACAGCCAGAAGATAGAGACATCCACATCATCATGTTCATTAAATATCTATCAGTTTGTTAGGTTTGAAAAGTTTGTAACATGTAAATGTTACAAATGTAACATTGTGACATGTAACAAGTCTGAAAGGTTTGTAACATGTAAATGAATTATTGCTAAATAATTAAATATATATTAGGAAAAAGTATTTTTTTTCCCAGAAAATCCATTTATTTCCAGAAAATTCAATTTCTCTAAAATTGTTTGAATATCTTAAAATTTTAATAGCCTGTATTGTTGAGATTGGTATGAGTCTGATATCAGACTGAAAGGAGATACAGAAATATACAAATTTGCTTTTTAATAACAATTCAAATATAATGTTGCAATGAGAAGTTTCTCCTAGTTAGCTAAAATTATGTTATTCATAGTGGATGAATTTCCAGCTAACAGCTTAAGTTGGGCAATTTTATTGCTTGACAGTATTTATTTATTGCCAGATTTCTTTTGTGATTGTCTGACCCTGGAATATGCTGGTTTTTGGGCATTGCATTCAATAAAAAATACACTTTTTCAACTACTACATCTTTTATTTAAAGGTAATTAATCCATACTAATCATAAAGATATTTGTGTAAATATGGAGTTTTATGCATACTGCAGCAAATGCATAATGTAATATAATAATTATATACTGATGTAAACAAGAAAAAAACCTTATCAAAGAAGAAAAAATTTGGAAAAACAGTCTTTTATTTAAGGCAAATAATTGGAAATCGGGGACTGTTTTCCTTTAAATTTTGCCATAAGTTTTGATTCTGTTTTTGTCATGTCCATTGATCTTTCTCTTACTTCTCTATGCCTTTCGTGTGAAATGGTATTGCTTACCTAGGAAGCAGTCTTAATGAGCACAAATACATAGAGTGCAGAGAGAGAATACTGATGTACATTTGATACAATTTGTACTGCTCCACGTGTCACAAAAATTCAGTTGTTAGATCTATGTTTAGTAGTAAATGTAAACTTCACTTTTTTTGCAAGCACTGAAAAGGCAGGTTCTGTTGCAGAAAATTGTCTTGGATAAGAAAAATCATTGTCTTTGACTGAAGTGGCTCTCACTCAATCCCATGGCACCAGTCAAAGGATGGTGTAGGCAGAATTGAACCAGGTGTGCATGAGTCATTAACAGGAATGGAGACGACCCTCAACCTGCCATCTTTGGTGACAAGGCTGTCTTAATGACAGGACTGAGACAGTCTGGCACATCTCAGTTCCCAAGAGGACTGTGATAAATGCTAGCAAGGATGCAGGGGATATGACTGAGGTCATCTCTTGTTGTCTTCTTGATAGGCATTTTAGGCTCTGTTTTAGTCCAGACATAAATTCAATCTATTCTTTCACTAATATAATCTGATGTAATCAAATATCACAGGGAAAAATACAAGTAAGATGAATCTATATGTGAAACACGGGTATGAACACACTGTCATTAGAAATTCACAGAACCCTGCTAGTAAATAGGTCTACTTGTAAGAATTAATACTTTTCACAGAATAATTTATGTTGGAAAAGACCTTTAAGATCATCAAGTTCAACCATTAACCTAGCGCTGCTGCATTCACTATCAAAGCATGTACCTAATCTTTATTTATTTATTTATTTAATGGACAGAAGTCGGCTGTAGCTGTCCTATTGAATTTTTGGGGTTATTTTCTGTGAACATTATTCAATTAGCTATATGCTGAGCAAGACTTAATGCAATGAACCAAATCCTTACCCAGCGCTAGGAATTCAAGTTTGCAGAATTGATACTCTCATTTTCCTGCTACTATCATTACAACTAATCTCCACGTGTGTATTTTCTGGGTTCGATGGGTACCCTGATTATGGTAGTTTCATGAAAATATCTGCCTGGTTACATAGGCAGCAAGAGGCAACAGCAGACATGAAGCATCCTTTGAAAATGTCGTGGAACAGAAGACTGAACTTCTTGGTCATTATGTAGAAGTAAAAGAGTGCAGAGTGAAATGCATTTCAAAGTAAATATTTGACTGCAGGCAATATTTCAATGAATTGCACAGGAGGATATCTAGTTTACAATTATTGCATAGAAATTTTGAGAAACCAGAAAAGGAGAAACAGAGGCAGGATCAATGTCACAAAAAATGGATAACCTTAAATAAAAACTACCTTTTCATTTTAATTCTGTGGTCCTTTATAGATCTCTTGATTACATTCTGTGATTAATAATAAGTTACTCATTTAGTAACGAAAAAGCTGAGTATCACAGGATGGTGGGGATTGGAAGGAGATCATCCAGATGAACCCTGCTATCAAAGCAGGTTCACCTTGATCAAGTCACACAGTTTTGAAAACCTCCAGAGAAGGAGGAAACCACTCTGGGAACCCTGTTGCAGTACTCCCTCATGCTCACAGAAATGATTTTCCTCATGTTCAAGTGTTCCAGATTGTGCCTGTTACCTTGTGTCCTGTCACCTTGTGTCCTGTCACTGGACAATACAGAAAAAAACCTCACCCCATCCTCTTGACACTCATTCTTAAGGTATTTATAAGCACTGACAAGGTTCTGTTACAATCTTCTCCAAGCTAAACAGCACCAGGTCCTGCAGCCTTTCCTTGTAAGAGATGTTCCAGTCCCGTGAGCATCTTGGCAGCCCTCTGCTGGACTCTCCCGAGAAGTTCTCTGTCGCTCTTGAACTGAGGAGCAGAGCAGGGGAAGAGGAGAACTTCCCCTGACCTGCTGGCTACACTCTTCTTGATGCATCCCAGAATGCCATGGGACTTCTTGCCCATGAGGGCATATTACTGGCTCATGTCTAATTTGCTGTCCACCAAAATTCCCAGGTCTCTCTCCACAGAGCTGTTCTCCAGCAGGTCACTCCCGACCTGTACTGGTGCATAGGGCTGTACCTCCTGTGGTGCAGGACTCTGCGCTTTTCCTCATGAGGTTCCTCTCTGCCCAACTCTCAAGGTGGTTGAGATCCTGCTGAAGGGCAGTACAGCCTTCTGGGGAAACAGCCAGTCCTTCCAGTTTGGTGTCATTAGCAAGCTTACTGAGGGTACACTGTCCCCTCATCCAGGTGGCTGATGAAGACATTGAGTAAGACCAGCCCCTGTGGAACCCCACTGGCCACAGGCCTAGTGGCTCTGTGCTGCATGTCCTTTTTTTCCCCCCTCCAAGAAAAAAAACCCAACCCAAAAGCAAGCAAACAAAAAAGGTGTCCAAACTCTATACTCCTGAATCTATTATGTTCTCGTGTGCAGTGTCGAAGAGAGACTATAAGAGAACTATAAAACTCTTGCTATTCTTTGTATGATTGTCAGAAACAGAGGAGTTAGAAATTAAAATGAAAATTACACAATTCTCTAAAGGGCATATATATTGTCTTTCAAGCATGAAGTAACTATCACAAGTCCTGTGGTCTGATAGAAAGGTAATGTATATTCTTCTCTAGTCATTTTTTATTTAGCAGTACGAAGTCTCAATACAGACTATTAGACATCACATACTTCATATTTTAGAGGATAAGACAATAGGAAAATACACAATATGTCTATGTGTGTAGAGGTACTACACCATAATGTACAAAAAAAATGTTTCCTCTTGGGTATTACAATGCTGTTTAAAAATAGCAGTAATTTACTCTGAAAAGCAGGGTAGTGAAATCAATCCCATAGTTTTTAGTGCAAGGACCCAGTGTTTCCCATATTTCTGCTTTAAGCCAGGTTTTTGTTTGTCTCTTAAACTGCCACATTCATTTATCTGGTTCTTGTGGTATTCTTTTTTCCCCTCTGATAGAAACAACATGGGCTACCAAACCATGTCTTTGCTCTTGATCCCATGCTTCATAATGAAATGTAAGACTTGCCAGTGCTACATTCTCTCACAGGTGCTGGTGTATATGCCATTCTAAATGTGCTGCTCAGATTGCATTCCTCTAGTTCTGGCGTGAAACTGTGGTTTCAGTTTGGGCATCAAATTGCAGTCTGCTGGCATGTATGTACTATAGTAATGATACTTAAGATGTCAGTGGTTTGCCAAGTTATATTGCTATACTTTTGAGTGTAAATATTTTCATTTTTTTCCCAGACAAAACAAATTTGTGTTGGAAATGCTAGCATGGCAAAATAAAGTTTTCTTGAACATGCTGATAGCTATCTTTTTTTAATTATTATTATTATTTGGTGTCTCTATCTCCAACTTGATATCAATTGACAGATGTTCCTCATTTGCTTACTTATAAGAAAAATAAATTATATATGTTACTTTCTTCCAAAAGTTCATGCCTAAAGACTAGCCTGTGAGTTCTCTGATGACAATATACTATCACTCATTCCTACCTTGCTAGTACCTGTAGGTACAAATATGACTTGGACCAGCCAGCTTGAAGAAAGATGGTAGGGACAAGTTAATGCAGATGGTAAACTACTTCCAATTATCAGAAACAGGTGCTGCAATTTAATCACTTGGGTCCTGGGTGATCACGTGGGTGGAAGTGCATATAAGGAAGTAGCTAGCAAACAAAGAGTGGTTTGGAGTCAACTCTGTTGGTTGTACTATGTTGCCTGTGTATGGCTCTGTATGTGTATTACCTAGTTTCTCTACATCTTTGAATGAATATTGCTTGCACCATTTCAACACTTGGTGACCTTGATGTGATCGGTCAAATTTGTTGGATTAGAACCCTTGGCAGAAAATGATCCGGATTCCTACCCGAAAGACATCTGAAAAGGCAAGTAAGCCATCTAAACCAGTATAATGGGAAAGGCAATAAGCAAAGAGGAAAACCCTATTGACACCCTGCAGTATATCCTTTCCAAGAAAGAATTCAACTATGAAAGAGAGATTTTGCTAAGACTTGTAAGATGGGGACAAGATGTAGGTTTCTTCACCTTCCCACAGGATGTGTATGAAATGAGATGTTGAGAAAATCTAGAAGACACATTGAACGATGCACTTGGGCTGTGTAAACTGATATAATCCATTCTATAATAGCTACAAACTGAGCGGACTGCGGCTGCTGCTGTGAATGCAGAAAATGCTATGCCACCTGCGTTCTCAGTAGATGCTAAGAGATTCTTTGGTTTCAACAGGTACCCAATGACTTTAACAGGTTGTTGCCCTTAAAAGTTGTGAGGATGCCTACAGAAAGCATAGATTGATGTCTGACACATAAACTGCACCAATGATCTCTGAGAAGGCAAAAAAAAAAAAAAAAAGAATTGAAAAGAATTAGAAAGAAGGGGTGTGTTTTATGCCAATTTAGTTTAAAGAAAAAACAAAACAACAAACCCAAAATGAGTTGTCCGAAGTCGTTAGGAAAGCTGATGTAATATAACAGCTGTGGGCAGTTTTTCTCCCCACTTCTTAATATAGACAGAATTGATTAGTTGAGTGTGGTATAGTGCTGCATGTGTCAAGTAGGTACAAAATGGTTGTTCTCACGAGAAAATTGCATGCAGACTTAGCACATGATAAGCTGTCTTGTGTTAACACAAATTGCCTCGTTCTTGAAATGGAAAGTGACTGGGAGAGCTATAGAGGATGTTTGTATAGCCTGAGCTATGCACATATTCTGTGGAAAAAAAAAAAAAAAAGAATTACAAAATTCCTCTGTACTCCACTTTAGAAAATGTTTTGCTGGGGAGAATACAGAGAGAAACATTGTATCAGAATAAAAATGAAAAATGTATGCTTTTATTTGCTTGTGAACTTGAAAGGATAACATAATTTTTTTCTATGGAGTGATAGCAAGCTTCATCTTGTAGAAATAAGCAGTTGAGTTAAAAATAAGCCACTTGAGTTAGCATAATGCAAGAAACTTACTGAAGCATAAATAAAGTGTTTTTAGTGTGCCTTTATAACCCAGAAAACTGCTAAAGGGGCAGCTTGAATCTCTTAAAATGAATTCCTTCCTTTCTATGAAAAAATATGAAAGATGCTGGATTAGTAAAAATACTTTAGTTGTAGGTACCTTAAAACTCCCTCCATTTTTTCAATGATAACTGTACGCTTTTGCTATGATGCTCTAATTAATGGCCAATGAAAGAGTCTTTTACAGCTAATGTATGTTCCCCACACATATGATGCATTTGTTATTTTCACAAGTGTTCTTTCCATTTCTTTTTTAATGTTCAATACTCACATTTGTTTCTAAATGCCAATTAAGTTAATACTTTTTTTAAGACCTTAAAGACAGGCTTTTAATCTAAAATGAGAGTTTATGTTACATTGTGTTAGAACAAAACTGTGTTTTCTGTACTGTGTCAGCAGCTAAGTTGCAAATTTGATAGCCTTTTTCCCCTTTGTGCTATTAATTGCTTTTAGGTATTTCTGAGAAGTGCAAGTGCTTCACAGGGGACAATTCTCCCGTTTGAGTACTATATTAAGCTTCCTACTGCATAGAGTTATGTGAACTTAGAAAAATATTTAGGAATGTAAGATCAGAATGGGTTGCAGCCAGTCTGAGTTTCCAGGGATAAAAAGAAAATTTGTTCTACTTTCTTTCTCATCATGTGCACCATAGACTAACCACTCCATTAATTGTTTTGCAGCACTCCATTAAGAACACTGAAACTTCAGTTCAAAATAATGTCCCTAAAAATTATAATGTGTTAGTGGAGAAGAAATTGTAGTATGTCACATGTCTGGGTTATTGAAAAATTTTCTTTTTATGTGTCTTTGCCACTGTAACCAATACATTGTTATCAGTCCAAATCTGACAGTTAACTGTGAGTATGCCAGCAAAATATACCAACACAGGCACCTGGATTTTTTTCAGTGCTGGACCAGTTTAGGTTGCCAGTGTAAATTATCTATCATTCCTTCTCTTAGACCTTTTAGCAGGAAAAAATAAAATGGGGGAGGCCCCTGAATCCTATTCTACATCAAGCAGGACTGGTTCTTGTAATATGCTTGGAGAGGATTCATCTCTGGATATGCAAAAATTCATGTAGCAACAGGCAATTTCTCACTCTAGTAAGGCTTATCCAGACATAAACCACCTTCTGGAGCAGTTACAAACTAGATTTTGATCAAATAATTCAGACACTGCTCCAGATATTAATTTCTGTAAAAGGTAAACTTAAAAAATTTCTGCTTTTTCTAATCTGCCCTCTAAATGTAGTCATAGCCTGTTTTTAGCCATGTGATCTTATGGTACAGTTATGCCTTAAAATAAACAAATCCTTTTCTCTTTCTAGGGTTCACTCTTTGTAAACAATGCTGGAATACTCACTTTCTTTGTCTAAGCAAGCCAAAAATCTGATAATATCTTAGTTAGAGCTTGAAAATAACCATGAAATATATGTATCCTTTAAAAAAAAATTTGAGCAAAAGCCTGAAAGTCAGATTATTATCTGCCAAGATTTATTTTGTATGTAATGACAATGTAGTCTTTTTATAGTCCCAAAAATGGATTTGAATCCAGTTTATTGAGTACTCAGACAAGTATAATTCAGAACATTCAGAAGTGATGTTCATGTTGTAAAACTGTTATATAGCTGAACACAAGGAACATTCCTCTGGAACATCTACTTTCAGTAAACATCCTTTGGAAATCCACTGCAACTAGGAAGTCTGTATAAAGCTACTTTCTCTGATCTTGTGTAACTAGTCACTGTTGACCAAATTGTCACTTAGGGAAGCTCAGTGAAACTTTAAAGCTTTCTACTAATAACAGTGTTGTTTTTTTTACCTTTTTTTTCCCACTATTTTTATTTCATTTGTGCCTATTTTCAGGTTGACTGATGATGTTACTGGATGAGTGGAGGAGGTTCTTTTTGCATTCTGTAGAACTGATAATTCCGTAAATTGATCATATTTTTCAGAAATTACTTTTTTTTTTTTTTTTTTTTTTAAGCGGTCACCTGCACAGAGGTAGAGGGTAAAATACAGACCTTTAGTTACAAGACTTCTCTCCCAATTTCCTTGCATTCAGGTGTGTGAGCAGTGGTTTGTGATGATGGCTTAGTAGTTTATTTGTGTAAATCAGGTTAAATGTGTCTCTTTCAGAACCACACAAGACAGTTCACTTATTTTTCCTCATGGACTTATTTTTCCTTCATGTACTTATCTACTCTGGTATTTAGATTCTGTATTACATAAGGCAAATTTTCTCCTTTTACGGTAACAACTCTGTCATAATCTTTCCTTCATTCAGCCATTTCCAACTTTTCTAGTTGCTTTGTTCTAATTTTTTATTAAGCAATGATAATGAAAGAAAAAACATTTAACAAAAGCAGAAAAGTGGTATCATAAAATCTAATGTTAGCAGAATGGTGGAGGACATGTTTGTGCAGCCTTTTTTTCATTCATACTGACGTAAGGTAATTTCTTGTCTTCTCACTTCTGTGTTGAGTTGCTGTGCTAATGGCTGTGTATTTTGTTTTCTCATCTTGTGTCTCTCCACTTTGAAAATTCCCCAAAGTTCTCTGCATTTAAGTGAAATATAAATTTCCTAGGTATTTAATTTCTGTAGCATAATTTTTCTTTTTAAATAAACACCTCCTTTGTTATATTTGTGTTCTTACATCGTTCTATCTGCTTATTGTGTTGAAATAACCTGCCAAGATAAGTACTTTGTTTTGTATGTAGTATTCCATACCTGTGTAATTATTTAAACAGTTCTAGGAGTCTGCATCAAGTCCTATATTCCCGTATTACATTTGGCCCATTTCCCCCACAACTTTTATGTGGCAATTCCTCAATAAAATAAGTCTCACATAAGTGAGCCAAGCCAAATTTCATTTCTTGAGCTCACCTTATGCCTCTCGCTAGCCCTTGTGGCTTTCCACATCTCTGTGTATGGAGGTGCTATTTCCTGATGCTCCAATCTTTTTTATAGGTACAGCCCATGTTTCTTCAGAACACATAGCTGGCATGAGCAGCCATTTCCTTAGCAAGCATTTTAGGAAAAAAGATGGATGCAGCCTGGGAAGTGAAACTGATTGATATGTACAAATACTATAGAATCGTAATTTATGAAGGACATATACTCGACACATAAAGTTCAGCATATGCCAGCAACCAGAGCATGAACTCTTCAGGACTCATGCCAACATAGGCAAAAGCGAGTATAGCCATGTCATTGTTGCTGCTGTTTCTTTGACTTGTGTAACACACTAACATGTGGTATGCCACACTTTCTTATGCTAAATGAACCTGGCAAATTCATTTATTAAAATGCATGATGTGTCATAGTGAAGCTGAGATTCAATGGACTTAAGCTCTAGCACTTTTAGTGAACTGTACAGAATTAGCTATCTGCTTTTTATTTGTTTATTGTAATGCTTGCATGTTTCAGAGGTTGTGAACCTTTTGCTTTAGTGTACACAATTGAAATCATTGGTGATACACTGTGAAGAAGTCCTATTGATTGACTAATTTTCCTGATAATTTTGTCACGTAAAAAGAAGATGTGGATATTGCTTTCATTAACTGAATTTTCAAAAAACTTAAGACCTTAAAAATATCTGGGAAGGGTAATCAACATGATCCACAGTCAGGCTTCCGTGAAATGAAGAACATTTTCTGAAACCAAAGCTTTTCTGATGACCTATTTAAGTCATTGTGTAGTTTAACAACATTTAAGAGATGATATATGGGATATATGAAAAACAAACTCTAATGAAGTGTGGTGAGCGAGCAAAAAGCAGACAGGATCATGCAAGGTATTATCAGTTTTGCAAAATGACTGAAAGAACCTTTTATACTGACTTACAGATTTTACTGTCAAACTTCAGTAACAGGCTAATGTAAAAAGAGTAATCTGTGAGAGCAGCTGCTGCTGACTTTCAGTCACAGACTTCAGTTCACAGACTGAACTAAAACCAGAAATGGGTACTCTCTTGTTTCAAGATTGAGGTTATTGGGCAATTTGTATTAATCTTGACTTTGAGATCAGTCCTTTTATATGAAATATTATTTTGGTAATATTACCTTTAGCTCGTAAGTCAGTGTTCTGACATTAAGAATAGCACAAATTGTCATGAATTTCTAATTTGAGCTACATGTGAGTGTACTGTTTACATCAGTTGCCAGAATAAATTCAGGTTAGCTAAGTATGAACTGATAGAGCAGAATGATATTGCAAGTTTGGCAATATTTGTTCTAAATGCAATTGCCTTTTTTTTGCATTGAAGTTTTAAACTCCTGTGTGAGGCAGAATGTACATGGATGCACATCAAAGAAGGATAGATTTAAAAAAGAGAAAGCATGTGTATATAATAGCAGTGCCAATTTGCCATCAGTGAGCCTGAAGGAAGGCAGCCTGCCTGTTCCACCACTCACCCAGAAAGTTAGCAGAACAGTCAATCAGCCAATTACCCAGCAAGCTATCTACATCCTAGAATGCTAAAAGTCAAAGCAATTTTTTTTTTGATCTTTAGTGGCATTTCTAATTTTGCACGTCAGCTATTCTGTGCATTTTCTGTTAATGTTAAATTTGAGACTGTATAAGCTTTATTTTCTGGCTTAATCACTTGTATTTTCCTAATCATATCTTTTTAAATTTTATTATATTGCTGAAAATGAAAAAGTGATGTTTTTATTACTGTTATATTTATGTAATTGTACCCACTTAATTTTATCCTGCTTAACTTTATAGAATTAAAGCAAAGGCAGCTTTTTTGCTTCTTATTTGCTTCATTCTTAACAGTGAAAGAGAAAAAGCTTAAGGGACGAGTGAAAGAAGGTGTTGACAGAAACAAAATAGGAGGCACTACTTCAGGTAGTTATCCTCTGACTCCTCTTTGCTCCCTCCTCCTCTTCTCTCAGAGATGGACACAATGAAATTAATGGCAGTTTATCATACCTTGTGGGGGAAGGTTACAGTTCGGGTTATAAAAATATCCCTGTACTTACACATGTACCAGCCATTGATGATTTATGCTTCCTGTTTGCAGCTTCTTTTGTCTATTACTGGCAGGTAACCTCTATCAGAAGATTTTAAATAAAAGCTAATCAGTGATTGTCATTAGGTCAGTCTATTTTTGATGCAACACGATTTTCATCAGCAGAAAGTACATCAGGAATCATTTGATCTGCATGATTTTTGCTTAGGATAATGCTCAGTGGTCCAGCTTCTATGTATTCTCCCATACTTCTGGGTTGCTTTTTTTTTTAGAAAAACTGTAGTTTGAACCAGCATAAATTTGTGTACCTGTTCTTAGTTTGCCTGGTTTCATAGTGAATAGAGGTCATAAATTTAAAAAAACCCTATTTCTAAATATGTTTTATGCACAGTTTTTGTATCGGTTTAATAGAATAGTATATTGTATTTTTCTGGAATGGGATAGATACTGTGATTAAAAGTAATGTTGCCGTCATGCAGGCAACACCAGCATATAGATCATTTGTACAAAATATTCCTTTCAAAATCTTCAAAAATGTGGGCTTATTTCTCCAATGAAATATTTAAAAGTTTTAAACTGTATTTTTGAGATTTTTTTTTCCCTTTCCCTATACAAAAGTCCCTTCCAAAATCTTAGTACAGATTTGTTCTAATTCAGTATTTTTGATCTCTAGTGAGAATTGCATAATCAAATCTTTTGGTTGTTGTTTGGTTCATCTTAGGTTAAGCCAGGGGTTAACTTCTTGCAGAGATGCATTAAAAAGCATCTGGGTTCTTTCTGAGGGCAAATGAAAAAGTGATGTAAAAGTGTTTTGCTCAACATTTAAAGAAAATATGCAAAACTGAGATTTTTATCCACTCCCTCTCTCTCAACAGTGTTATGTTCAGACCTGAAATTTGGCAGAGAGTTGTCCCTGTGTTTCAGATGTGGTCCTGAACACTTCAAGGATGATCTGTTTTCCTTTGGATGAGATGCAAGCTTTTAAACGGTATATGTTATCCTTGTGTAAAGACTGTAAAATCAAAGGTCTAACAACATTCACTTGGTGCATTATATGTGTGAGTGTATCATATATAAGCACCGTGGAATATTATTCAGTAACTTACTGGATTTGTGCGCATAAAAAAATAAAAAGGAGTTAAAAGATATGTACAGGGCTCTGGACTATAGTTATCAATAGTGTTTGTGAGTGAAGTGCATTGATGTAAAAATTATAGCCTCATTAACTGGGGACTAATTATATCCCTACATAACCTAACAATGTTCCTGTACTCATTGTGAGTGATCTACCCCTTCTTCCAGAGGACGTAAACTTGCTTTTTTCCCTTGATTTTAAGCCAAATCTCCTTATTCAGCCAGGCTCGTCTTCAGCTTATCTTACGGCATGAAGGAATGGCCTGCTCCTGGACCTTTAAGATTTCCTTCTTAAAAAGTGATCAGCCTTGCTGGACCACTATACCTTTCAAAACTGACTCCCAAGGGATTCTGTCAAGTAACCTCCTAAACAAGTCAAAGTCTGCTCTTGTTGCCCTGCCTCCTAACAACTCTATGAATAGGGAACTAAATAATTTCATGGTCAGTATTCCCCAGATGGCCTCCAACTGCCACATCCTCCACAATACCTTCTCTGCTCACAAACAAGAGGTCCAGCAGGGCACTCTCCCTGGTTGGTTCACTTATCAACTGTGTAAGGAAGTTATGCTCCACACATTCCAGAAATCTCCTGGTTTGTTCCCTCTCTGCCATGTTGTATTTCCAGCAGATACCTGGGAAGCTGAAGTCCCCAACAAGAACAATAGCAAGTGGCCATGAGATTTTTCTCCACGTGCTTATAGATAGCTGGACCTGCCCGCTTGACTGTCCTACCAAACTGCCACAGTGCACCCAAAGGGCTCACCCACACTCCTGTTGTGGTTTGGCCCAGCTAGCACTGAAGCACCACGACAATCTCTCACTCAGTAGTGCCCCCCATTCACCCCCACCCTTGTTAGGATGGCAGAAGTCCCAGCTAAATGGGAGTAAAAAGATAAGCAAGATTGTTGTGGATTGAGACAAGGGCAGGGAAGGGCTCACTGCCAATTATGGTTTCGGGCAAAACAGACTTCAGTACTTGACTTGGAGAGGAAAGTAGGAAAGTTTATTCTAGTATCTATAAGAAAAAGAATGAAATAAAAGCAAAAAGGGAGTAGGATGATGAGAAAATTACAACCAGCACTTTAAAATCTCCCTCCTCCATCCCTCCTTTCTTCCCGGGCCCAGCTCACTGCTCCCAATATCTCCAAAACGGCTGAAAAGTGCAAGGAATGGGGCATGTGGTCAGTCTTTCACAGATGCGCTCTGCTGCTCATCTCTGTTCAGATGAGAATGACTTTGCAGTCTTCACCTGGTCGTTACAGAGTCTGTCCCCTGGGACACAGTCCTTAACGAACTTATTTGGTGTGGGTTGTTCCCTGCAGCTGCAGCTTCTGCCGATATAGCGCCCCTTACATGAGACACAGTTCTTAGTGAATATGTCTGGCGTGGATTCTTCACCATGGTTGCAGTTTCTGCAGATACAGGGTCCCTCCCTAGGAACAAGCCTCTTCTGGGTGTAACTTTAATGAGCTTCTTTGTCATAGGTTCCTTCCCACAGTTACAGCTTCTGTGGGTATGGGATGCCTTCCACAGGACACTGCCTCCTCTGGCTATAGTCAGTGCCCCTGGCACAGGGTCTTTAATGAAGTGAGGCCTTGCCCCTGGCTAGGGGATTTTAGCAAAATAAGTCTCTGCTGCTAATGTGAGATCTTTAGCAAATGCAAACAAATCTCAGCTTCACCAGTC
The DNA here is from genome assembly GCA_013401255.1 of Urocolius indicus. Lineage (NCBI taxonomy): Eukaryota > Metazoa > Chordata > Aves > Coliiformes > Coliidae > Urocolius > Urocolius indicus. The sequence goes on along the minus strand of WBNH01001724.1, from coordinate 168,354 downwards.
CTCTCTGTAGAATGTAGAGGAGTCTACTCCAGCACACCTTCTCCTCTCTTTCCTCACTGACCTTGGAGTCTGCATGGTTGTTTCTTTCACTCTTCCTGCTCCTTGCACCACTACCAGCTGGAAAAGAAGGGCAGAAGAAGGAAGAAACAGGAAGCACCCTCCTCTTCTGTCTCCTTCTTAAAAAGTGATTGTGGAGGCGTCTAATTGGCTCAGCTTCAGAAGTGGGTCTGGCTCAGAGCTAGGGAGAGTTTTGAGCAACTTCTTACAGGAGCCATCTTTAGAACACCTTCTCTCTTACCAGAAAAGGCTGTCATGTCAAACCGTGACAACCCCCTAGGCTCAACCTTGCTTGATGTACAGCCCATGGTGGCTCTGTCCACACCTGACCTGCCTGTCATACAAGAGATGCTGGCATTTACAGGAGTCCCTCCACTTGTCACAAGGCTCGTGGCTATGGGAAACTTTCCTGTGCTCGATCTGCCCATCTGCCCAGGGGTAGACTGGCTCAGATGGCTGCTCTTGGTGACTAAATGACTCCTGGTGATGTATCAAATACCTGATATCAAAAAGTATGAAAAATCCTTTTTGACTCCTGGTGATGTATCAAATACCTGATATCAAAAAGTATGAAAAATCCTTTTCTTTTTCTCAGAAACCTGACTGTTGTAATGAGAATTACGCTTACTTTTTGTAATATCCTTCACTATAGTCGACTTGATTGTCCATGTTAGATGTGGGCATAAGCATATAAATACATTTTGTATAATCCTATGGAATACCAAATACTAAATATGCTGTAATCACAAGACTATATAACAAAGTCAAATTAAACTGAGTCAAAGTTCGAGGAGTGTTATTGAACAAACTTTCATTGATCAAATTTACATTTTGCCTGTCTTCCCAAAAGTTTACTGCTGCTATCAGTGAAGTTGTATGCTTTTGTGACTGATATTTATTGTAAGTATACGGTCTAATTTATCATTTGTAGGCAGAATAGTAGTAGCCTTTATTAATCTCTAACTAAGCCTGACGTGGTGCAGATGTGATCATTCACTACAAAAATATTCTGTCTTTCTGAAACCAGCAGTGAGATAGTTATCTTGGGATATAGAGAATTTTCTTGCCAAATAATTCTGGAGGATGAAAGTCAGAGAACACTAAATATTTTATTAATGGAGGGACACTAGCATTGGATTTATTATAACTAAAAGCTATACAGAATTGGAAATTAGTGTGTCAAAGGCTGTCTATTTTATCAGGGATTTACATGTCCTGGATGACATGCAGAACAATATCTTTTGAGCTTCTCATCTGTATTAAAGTGTCACAGCACTAAGCCAAATAGTACATTAACCAATACCAGGGAAGTATACGTGCTCAACTGAAATGGAGATGAAGGCGATCTTCACAAATAGTAATATTGTTATTAAGACTTAAAGCACTCTAAGACCTCTGCTTTTACAATGATGGAATGGGTAAAAGAAGATAAAAACAGGAGCAGGAGAAATGAAGTAAGACATTAAATAAAAATCAAGATGGAAGGAACAGGATTGGAAAATTTAGGTAAGTGCCACACTAGATTCATAAGATGTAAATACAGGACACCTGTGACTGAGCAATGAGATGTTGAAGGGAGAGTACCAAAGAACTGTTGGAGAAAAAACACCCGTAATTGTTCTAAATCTGCAGGCATGTGGTGTTATTCAGGCTGTCTGGCTAAGGCCTAGCCTAGGATGCTGCTGTAAACCTTTGTTTAGATGTTTAGTTTGTGTTCCTCATCCCTTGAATGAGTGGCAAATACTGCAGAGGCAGTCACGTTCCATGGAGCAGAAGGAAGTAATTCACATTGCTTAAAAATAATGCACTTCAGAAATGCATCACAAGGCACTGAAGGAGGAATCTCACTGATGAATGTTGCATTGGAAGAAATTATTTAGGAGTGTCTTGAAGGGAAAAAAAACCACAAAGGAGTTAATCCCTTCACATGGCAATTTTTACACAGTTATTAACTTCATTGCAAAACTTTCCCTTTGCACAACTGTGCCAGAAGTCTAATGATACGTAACTCAGTTCTTTGCTCAATCAGTGGTACATGCTTGGGTAGTTTTCTAAGGGTTTGCTGGTGCCTGACTCTCTTCTGTCTGTAGTCAGTCCCTTTTACCAGGTGCAGATAGCTTTTCCGGCAAAGAGAAAAATAAAGAAACCCCTGAAAATCAATGGGGTCACTTTTACTACAGAAGAAAATAACAAGGAAAAGAATAGCAGAAAGCTCTTCACCTTTCTGGCAAAAATAAAGTAACTACATGGAAGATGTCAGTATTTCCCAGCTTGTGAGACACATCCCCATTATGCCTGCTGTTAAAAGAGATCTCTCTATATTTAAAATACAACAGATTTTAGTAGAACTACAATATAACCTGCATCAGAAAAAATCATAAAGAAAAAATCAGTGCCTTCTTCAGTGAATAGATGTTGCTGAAGATGTCATTATCCTAGGCTGACCTACAGAAATCCAATCCTGAGCCTTCTGTGTTCAAAATTTTAACTTAATGTAGGAGGAGCTCTTCTTTCCCTTTACTAATCCTTTTTTGTTTGTTTGTTTTTTGTTTGCCTTATTAGCATTTGCAGCTAGGGAAGCATTCAGGTTGCTCCTCACCATCTTGATGAGTGCAGAAAAGGTTTATGATGAGAGACAGTATTTCATCCTTTGCTGGGGCAAGAAAATACAGATTTTCAGAATCAGAAGATGAGCAACAGTTGTGAACATGAACTACAGCAGAATTTGGTTTTCATCTCTTCAGACCTTTCTTAGAAGGGCTGGCTATTGAAGCATCTGTGCTTTGGTGTTTAAAGATGCAGGTTTCTATCTTCTATGAAAAGCAAGTCACTTAAAAACCAGTAAAGTATCTTCTTTTTTTTTTTTTTTCTCTTTATCTTTTACCTACCTGCCCCCCGCCCCCCTTAAGTGTTCTGGTTATTAAATGGTAACAATGGCCATATGTGCATTAAAACTATAAAGTCCTTTTGAATCTTTAATGAGGAAATGTGCATATTTGTACAGAAGTAGATGATTTTAATGCAGGCACCTCAGTCACTTTTAATTTTGTTTTCCTCACCAGCCTCCAAATACCTCAAGGGCTCCATTCTGCATTCCTTACGCATTTTGCTTCCTTGAGATTTTCATTCACATTACTTGAGAGACATCACCCCCTTCCTCCCTCCCCAAAACCTACATAACAAAACTGCATTTAAAACTCATTTTGATCTCAGAAAAGCATGTAAAGTGTCTGTTTCTTGATTATTCTCTGAGCTTTGATATGAATTGAGGAACTGCTCAAAGAGAATTACTGTAACTGCAAAGAAGGTAACCTTTTAGAGGTGATCAGTTGCTGTGTTGTGGAGCTTGTTAGTAATGTTACAGTTGCTACTGTAATTAGGGAGGGGTAAAAGTGTGCCTAGTCTCAGAGCAGGTGAAAGCAGCAAGTTCAATCACATCCCAAACGGTCAGTGAAATGGCAGAGGCAAGGATGACTCCTGTTGACTCTATGTGGGACCACAGGTAGCAGCTTCTTTCTTTTGGTTCGCTATTGGAAATACTAAATGTCAATGCAATTAAAAATAGTGTAAGAGTAAAAAGCTAATCTTGCAGGAAAATCTCAAAACCTAGTAAATGCATCTTAATTGTGAGTTTAGTATAATATTGATAAAAGACTCATCTTTCTTGGTTTCAGAACTATATGGTAAATGCAATCAGTAACGATATTTTAATTTACTTTGTCCTTACTTCATTGTCTACATTTTTAAAAGCTATTCACATTAAAATATGTTTCTATATTTTTAAGGAAGTAAAATTGTGTTAGAGAAATCAAAGTTCTTTCAAATGGAATAAGAAACATGTTTTAGTTTGTGGGAGGATTCCTGGTAATAAACATAATAATGTTTATGAAGACGGATATAGAGTATGATGAAATGTAAAAAAATCCTTAGATTTATTTTTTATCTCTAGAGTTGACAAGAAATAGTTGTTTCTCAGATAACAAATTGTTTGTCAAAATACTTCTGTGAAGTATTCCCAGCATCTCAAAATGAGCCTTGACAATGGAATAGCTTCTCTATTACTGTTCTTAAAATCAGATTCTGAAATCTGTATGAAGTTCCAGCTGCATAGAATTTCAAACTTAGTATGTTAGAAATAAATATTCAGAGTAATGCAGCTCCCAAATATCTTGTTGTTTACAATTCTCCCATTTCTGGTACAGCAGATGTCCATTGAGTGATAACAGAGGAAGCACATTGTTTTTTGTTTGCTGTGACTGTAGGATGAGGAGGTCTGCAGCCTGACCCCTCTGCAGGTTCCCCATGTCAGAAAAACAGGACAGTAAGTTGGACACCTTTGGCTTTAAAAGGGTGGGCATCAGCAAAGTAACAGCCTTTGTTACTTTATATATATGCTTGACTCTGATCAAATACATTCTTTTTTATATCCTGCAAATGTGTATTCAGATAGCACATAGAATCCAGGAAATATGGAGGCTGGAGGTGGGATGGGTTTGTGGATCTTTTTGAATGTAAGATCAGGTGTGACTCCAAAATAGCTTGCAGGACATTACCTGGAGTTTGTATCAATGTTCCAGGGACTATTTCAGCTCTTGCAGCAATCTGAAAGGAAGGAAATCTGAAGACATAACATTTTATTTGCCTCCAAGGTGCCATTTGGCTTTATCTTTGAACCATCCTTTTCCCAAGTCTTGTCGTATACGGTAACACAGTGTGCAGAGTTGAGAGAATTTAATTTGTTTATAAGTTGGTTTTGATGAAATTTATATAAAACTAGAACTGATGAGGCTTGTATTGGCTACAGCTTAAAGAAATCAGTACTTTGCATGAAGTTCTAGGATTTAAGCTTTGACTGTAGGAAGAGGATAAACACACGGACCTCAGCATGTCACAACACTGACCATAGATAAACAGCATGACACCACATAGTAATGTATTATGCCAGCTGGAACTGCTGGCAGACAACTTAATTCAGCCATCAAATTGTAACTGAGGTTAATAGTGGCAAGAGCACCAAGCCATGCAGCTGCTGCTGTCCCTGGAAATTTGTCATATGTCAGTAGGTTTAGCCTTTTAAATGTTTTGAAATGCCAGTTTGTTGTGTGACAAACCCTCTTGGGTTGTACGTTGTGCCAACTTGTATGCAGTGTTTAACAAGATATTGAAATATAACCCAGATTTTCAGGGAAGATTTACTATTCCAAGTAGTCCCCCACAAAGGAATGATGGAGTTTCTTTTTTTGCAAGACTTCTTAATTTTCTCTTGCTTAATGCATATTTGGCCACCCAGAAGACAAAGCCAATACCATATAAGTAATAAAAATAGCTTCACTTACAGGTTTGAGGGTTTTTCAGTGAAATATTTATTTTTGTTGCTATGCTAGACAGAAGATTTTTGCACAGACAGTGTGTTCTGTTTTTCTTACATCAAATGTTTAATGTACAAGCTGTCTGTAATAAGGATATAAAGCTTGCAAAATCCTTCATTACAGCATGCTACAGTTGTAATTCTAAATATTTTCAGCTCAGTGGGTGGCTTTAAATCTGAGTTGATTTTTTTTTTGTTAGTTATGAGCCACACAGCTATGTTGTATTAATTGGTATGATACTGAGGATTTTTATTATTGTCTTCGCAGAAAGGTATTTGGAGAGTTAACTGACCTGAATAGTTTCTCAACTGTGTATATGCTCATATTACAATGCAGTGTTATAAGGTGGATATTTTAAATAAGACCCTGTCCTAAAAACTAATTAGTTCTGGATTATTTTTTTAATTATTTTGAGAGTGATTGTGGTGCTCTGAATTCAAGGAAATAAAATTAGGAATTTGTCAATTAAAATGCACCACTGTAGTAGGAGGTTACTTGTTTTCTCATTCAAGCAGCTGTTTTAACTATCCGAAACATTGCAAGCAAACAAGATTTTTAAAGTTTGTTACATATTTTTTTTATTATATGAACACTAAAAACACCTGGCTATATATCTTTCAGTTAAGCAGATATTACAGTAATATACACAATATTATTAATAGAATGTACTACGTAAATAGTGAATAATGCAATACATAACACAATGTGTTAATGCCATATAACAATGTCTACAAATAACTATGAGACTACATTTTTACAGATAAAATGCATTCCTTTTACCATTTCTCTTTCTCTAGTTTCCAAACGGAAGTGAGATTTTCATTGACAAAAGACTGCACTTAATTTTAAAGTTTGCAAACACAATTTGCAGAAATACATATGCTCAAAATTGCTGGGCTAATTTTCCTTTTTTTTCTGTTGAGCATTTTCTTACAGGGAAACTCACCAAACATAATGCAACCAAACTCCCTCTATTTGCCCTCATAGGCTAATTTATAGCCCACATCAGGACAGATGTCTGCTTGTAAGCAAAACCAACCTCCTGTGAAATATTCTGAATAACTGAAGCAGCTGTGTATCAGTCGGGCAAGAATGCATTGTGTAAGTGAGGAATTTTATATTAGTCCTAGCTAGCTGTATATACAGACTTAGAAAAGAATGCAGTTGGGGAAGCACATGAGAGCACAGGGTATGAAAAAGTGAGTACTTCTATGCTCTCAGGTACCCTCTCATACCCCTCAATGCACACACCATCTTATTGAAATGGAGAGATGACTCCATCCCAATGGAAAGGTGACTGCTTATAAAACCGCAAAGTTTTACATTTGGAATATAGGGAAAGTCTGTTGGTATTACTTCACATATTGTTGAAGTTACCACTTTGGATAGATTTCGCACTGCAGGAACTTTTGCCTAGTATTCTATTGTTTCACTGGTCAAATTTAATTTGCAAGTAATGGAAAACAGTCTTTACTAAATTAGGAAAGAGAAAGAAGGAAAAAGTCTCTAGGCAGAACTGTAGACCTTGAAGTGTGTGCCTATTTCCCTGTAGTTGTTAACAGGGTGATGAACGTAATGCAGATTCAGTTGTTGTTAAAGTTGATGAAAGTTTCTTCCACTCCGACCATACTCAAACTGCAGGAAAGCATTCTTCGCTGAAGCCCTGTATATCATCCATTCTTTTGTTAATTATGATTTGGTTATAGACAATCTAGAGTCATGTATTCCAAATGAAATTTATAGTTGCCAGGTTAACAAATAAAAAAAAATTGCCCTTTACTTTTCTTCTGCAAGACCTTTAAAGAAAAACAGAGGAAGCAAACTTGTAGTATTAATAAGGACTGGTGAAGTGTTAAGTTTTTTTCTACCCATTTCCTTTTATGTTACTGCTAAATATACGTACGCTTTGATAATTCCCTTGGGGAATGTTCCTCTATTGATGCCTTAAAGAATGTTGTGGAATTCCCATTAACTTTCATTGGTATTAATGATGTCAATCTCAAAGGGTACTTCTAATGAATAATTAGAAAGTTTTTTGAGATATTCTTGGTTATGTAAGGTAACATATCATTAACAGTGTTTTATATGGCAGAAGAGACTGAATTTTATGCTTTTTTTCCCCATTTTATAAATCTGTTATGTTACCTTGCTATTCAGGGGGATGGGAAATCCCGAGCTTCTATTCCCCAAAGAAATAACTCTTTTTCTATGCTGATGTACTGTCTTTAAGGAAATAAAAAGATAATTTTAGGAAATAAAAAGGTAATTTTAGGGAAAATGATTAGTGTTTTTCAGAAGGCTATGTAACACTCCCCTGCCCATCCCCTCTGCCCTGCCCTCAAAATATTGCTTAAGGTAGGTTCTCCACTACTATAATGAAACTGATACTGTAGCAACTGTTCACTGGACCAGGGCTCATATATAATGAAAAGTGTTACTTTTAACATGAAATATATCTTTTGCTTCCTGCATTTCTGGAAAGTACTACTTCAAATGAATACTATGAATGTTTAAGTAAATCAGAAAGTAGTTGTTTCTGACTTTTAGCCTTTCCATTTGAACTATTTTTTTTTTGTGAGATTTTTTGTCAATTAAGCTTTTTGGGTTTTTTTTCCTTCTTTGGGACTGATTCTTGAAAATACTTCTCCCTTTAGATATGGGCAACTTTTCTTTATCCACAATTAGATAACCTGAGCTGCAGATTCGTTCTACAATACATATTAGTTTGAGCAGAGCAGTGTATGTATGAAGCTATATGGCTTTGACAGCTGTGAATTTAGAAGCAGCCTTATAGTTTTGGGTGGCATAAAGCTGGAGCTGAAAATGTGTGTTGGATCTCTGCTGGACCTGGAAGCACTCAGAAATGTGATTCTGAGAAAATAAATTTGCAGGTGAGTGACAGCAAAGTAAATACACATTGGGATGAATGTGGTAGTGCATGTAAGTTCCTCGGTACTGCAAACCAGTGTCCTGGGAATGACATTGCAAAGACATCTGAGTAGCAAAGACTTCTAACTTGATGGAATTGGATTTCTCTGTATTAACTACACATTATCTCTTTTATTAGTCAAATTTTCCTGTCATGTAGAATCTTCAATCCCCTTTGCCCTGGATTAGAGACAGTACTTGAATTTGATGACCCATGGTGATCGCATGGATATTTACAGGAAAGGGAATTGGATGTGGGAACCGATTCAAGCTCATCTTTTCTTAGAGATGACGTTGCCTGATTGCAAATCTTTCAGTTCTAATGAATGTTTACCCAGAAAATCTCCTAATGAGATGAAGCTTCAATTTACATCAAAAATATTTCACATTTTGCCCATCTTTCCATTTCATATGAAACGGAATCTCTGTTGTTCTCTGAAAAAATTGCATACAATTTGTCAGATTTTACTACCTGTGAGCTGACACATACTTTAAGTCTGTAAGCTTAAAAATACAGGAGTTTCCTATATTTCTTTAATAAAGTGTTTCAACTGATTAATGTAAGATCATAGTTAGTGTTGAATACTTATGATGATTTAACTATTTTTTTGTTTCAGTTGACCCAAATGGGAGAAAAGCAAGTAGGTTACTAATTAGGGTACAGAGTTGTGGGCAGTGCTGTCTGATGTGCATGCACACACTGATAAAGCAGTGAAGATGCTTAGCTAACTACTTGCTTCAAAAGCTCATATTGGAACATCCTCTTGAGACCAGTTAACAATATTGCTTTAAAAAATATACATTTCTCTAAAATTATTCTTTTAAAACTCTAAAATATGTAGTAAGGGAAGACAATACAATGGTCAGTTTATGTATCTTGTTTTATGTTCTTTATTGCTTTTATATGTTAAATCAATGTCAACATAAAAAAAGGTAAGAATTGATTTGTGGCTTTTCTTTTCCCAATATGTGAAATTCAATCAGTATTTTGGTTTATAGAGATTGATTTATATTATAGTTTCACTGTACTTACTGTCATTACATTCATTGCTGTGTCAAATACCACCACCACAGATGTCATAACTGGGGTTTGAACAGCTTTATAGGGAACTTCAGATATGACCAAAGCCTCAGTGAGCAGTATGGGAAAGATGCACTGCTATTTTTTTCAGGAAAACCTCAAATGAAAATATGGATTCATGAACAAGGTGGGCAGGTGCTTTATTTTTGATCTGTGTACATGCAGTAAATCCAGTGGGTCAGATTTCCAGACATGCGTTGACCTCTGTGCAAGTCAAACACTGCTGGGTTCAGTCTGACCCTGAAGTGTCAAATCTGTTGTGTGCACTCTCGGATGTCTGAAGACTTTGGACAAATGAATATGTTGGATAGTGACGCTCTTAGGCGAAAGTAATTGGTGTGTTTCTTTGCCTTCTGTTTTCGTCTTCTCTTTCATCTTTCTTGTCATCTTGATACATTTTTGTACAACCATTTGTATTCCTTGAGTAGTCAGTGAGAAATAAACTTTGTACAAGCAGACCTTAAATATGGAACAATGCACCTTATGTATGTGCATTGAGGACATCTAACACTGAACCTAAAAAGTGTTATAAATTTATTCTGGAACTATTTATAATAGCTTGAAGAGTTTGAAACACTTTATTTTCTCATTCACTAACACTAATCTTATTGAGATGTTCATTCCAAGATTTTCATTGTGTCAGGCAAAATTTAAGATTTTTGGACAGGAAATCACGTATACATGGAAAGTAAGAAAAAAACTGTGGGAAATAATTCTTGATAGTATGTAATACGGAAAATATGACAAAAGTACAATTAGACTGATTTGTGTTTCCTGACCTTTATCACCTGATGTCAACTTTGTATGCCATTTCCTGGCAGTGACAGATAAAAATTCATTATGCTGTATGACAGTATATGGTATTTCAGGCTGTTGATTTAGACTGCGATTCAGACTTTTTGCATCTCATTGATTTAAGTAATTCACAGTTGACAACCTGATGCCACCTGGGTAAAGCTTGTTTATCTTCTCCTCCTAAACCTTCAAAATCCTAAATGATTTAGAAAACTCTTCCTTCACTTCCAGTCCACTCCTTTTTTCTTCTTTTTTTCTTTTCTTTTCTTTTTTTTAATTGGAATTTAACTTCTTTCATTTTTCATTATGATTTTATGCCTGCACGTTTTCAGACAAACTGAATGTCAGCTGCTAGTGTCCTTGTATGCAGCCTTCCAAATGAGATTATGTTTTCTGCATCTTGACTTTAACAATCTTCAGCACTTTGGTTTTCAGATAATATGAAACAGTGTGTACGTACTCCAGTAGTTTATGCAACGTGTTTTCTATTTGCTTGTTTTTAAAAACATGACTAAATATTAGTTTTCCACCAGCAAAGATTTTCATCCATACCATACATTTTAGACTTATGCTTTAAAGTGTACCTTTAAAAATTTCCTTTAGTTTTTCTAAACTAAAAAATTAATTGCACATTGTATTGTATAATTAACAAAAAAGGTCAACATGAAGGGCAGAGTAGCTTCCTGCACTGAATGTCACAGTTATCTTGGCCTTGTCTAAGTCATGTTCAGCCACAGCTGAACAGGAGTTAAAGGGGAAATCTTTACCAGTGTTTTATTTTGATTCATATAGTAGAATCCTGAATGTGTCAGTTAACCCTATGCATGGTGTAAATGTTCAGAGGGCAAAAGAAATACTATCTTTCTACTGTCTAAAATGATAGAAACTTCTTAATGATATAATGGCATATAAAAAAGATTCCACTATCAAAATGCAGACTGATATAAAAGATATTTAAGTCCACATAAAAGCAGAGAAACACCATAGAGTTAGAAAACAGCAGTAACACTTGTAAATGTCTATGAGTAGGGTGATGTATCTGTGACAACAGTAGACGTTACATTAGATGTGCCATTTATTTTTATTGCCTATTAAAAGTTGGATATTTAACTTTTTATTTAAATTTATTTCTAAAAACCATTTAGCAACAGTGCTTTATATTTTATTTATTCTTTATTCTTTATTAAATGTATTCAGAAATTAGTATATTGATACACGTGATTGTTTAAAAATGAAAGAAAAGCCAAGCAGCTCTGTTGCCTGTGACTAAAAGTAGTGCCTAAAGGTAGCAATTCATTTGGAACTCAGCTAATGTGATTAAGGCATGAAAATACTTTCTCTCAAATTATCTTTTCTTCTAAGTAATAGGCATAGCCTGATTAAATAGAAAGAAGTAAGAACATCTGTACAAATTTCAGGGGTCTGCAGGATGTAACTCTCTTGTATGTTAGCCTACAAAAATGCCTGGAACCACGATACTTTGAATGCTTTTGGTACTTTTTAGGTGAAAACACTAACTATTCAATAGACGTGTATCAAACTTGCTACGTAAATTTTCGATTTTACATTATAGAATAACCCGTTTGGTTCTTCTAAATTCAGTAAAATTGAGACATTGTGCATAAATAGAAAACTATTTTATTCATTTGCTATTGTAGACTTTTTAAGCAGTTGATTCTTGAAAGTGATGTGCTGCACTACCATGTAATATTCTAGGAAAGAAGTCCAAGCCTTAAACTGTGCTTCTCTAGGCAAAGCCAGGGAAGGGAGCAACAGAATAAACTACTTTCTGGTCCTGATCCGGTCCTTTTATCTGCAGCTTGCTAAGGTTTCAGATATAGCAGAATTACTGTTTATAAGTGCATGACTTAAGATTGCTGAGCTCATAGAGATGAGATGTCAATGAAAACATTTTGATATAGGAGTTTCGTGTCAATGGATTTTTAACCTTTAATGTCTCCTAACTATCTGAAATTTAAAATCTAGTTTGATGCTACTGGGTATGTTTGACCAAAACAAGGCTACTGATTTTAGTGTTTGTGCAAAACTTTAAGGTATATCAATGATTTTACTTGTATCTGATTAAAACTCACAGTGGTGACGTCTCAGTGGACGGTGCACAGAAAAGGCATATAGCTCTGTGTGGTAAAAGAAAATCACTGGCTTGCTTTTGATCTCTGGTTGAGAACACAGAACAGTTCTTTAGAGGGCAGTGTCAGTGAAGAGCACAGTGGATGCCATTTAAAGAGGTTATTGATTAAAACAAAATGGGGTTGAACCTCCTTTCCCTTCCCCTAATGGATGATTGGAAAAAAAAAAAGTTGCCATTTGTGCCGGTAGGTTTATTTTAATAGGATCAGTTTTATCAATTTGAAATTGGATTCCATTAATGATGATAGTCTCTCACTTTCAGCTGAGAGCCCATAATTGGCTATGAAAGACATCAGTATAAAATTTAGAGCATTTCTCCTGCTCTTCTATTATGATACACTGTGTATAATTGATCATATTTTCTATATATTTGTATTGCATCAGATTATTATTCAGTCTTTAAAAGAAATAATTATAAGTACTTGGAGAAGAAAAAGTCATGTTGCCCTTTTGTAACTGTTTGATTAATTAGCCTCTGGTAATTTGTTCCCTAGACATTGCTGTCCCATGACTGAGGCACTGAAGCCTGCTCCTTCCAATAAACACATGAATGAAACAGATTATTTGCTGCCCTTTAATTACTATGATGAACCTATTTACTTCTGTTTCTAGGTCACAGTAATAACTGTTACAGTGCTGCTGTTTAAATATGTGGCATATTTGTAGATTTAAAAATAAATGCACAACTCTCTGTACAAAAACAGTGACCAATGGGCTTAGGTGGAAACAGGGAAGTCCTGTACAAGAGAAATCATGAAGGGAACATTGTTGTACTGGGATCTCTGTTTGCTCTTGTTTTCTCATCATGTATTACATTAATTAAGGATAAATTTTCTGAAACCATGTGCAAGTTTGTATGTACAAGCATCAAAACCGAGACATTAATTCAAAGACTTTTCTGTGCTACCAACTACAATCTGTTAGAAGTGAGATACAAAAGCTTTTTGATTTTGTGGTATTCGTTTGAAGAGATGAATTTAAACAGAATCAAACCTCGTATTTTAAGAATTTATATAACTGAGTAGTGTCAGCCACATCATGTATTTAAAGGTCATGTATCTAAAACCTTGTATTTTTGCATGTATTTTATCTTATCTAAAAATGCAACTTAGTTAAGAATATCTATGAAATGTTTTCAATAGTGTCTTAACTACGGATAAGTCAAATTAACACTTTACCGAACCATGTGATCAAGCAGCTAGTTAATGATTTCTCATCTTAAGAAAGTATTTACAAGTCTAAACATTTTTTATTTTCCATTTTCATAGTTAAATTTAGATTCAATAGCAGCTGACATCATAGTGAAATTTTTGATGGTGCTTTCTTATTCTGGTATGCATATAGTTTGAGAATCATAGAACGGTAGCGTTGGAAGGGACTTTTAGAGATCATCTAGTCCAATCCCCCTGCAGAAGCAGGTTCACCTAGATCAGGTGGCATAGGAACATGTCCAGGTGGGTCTAGAAGACCTCCAAGGAAGGAGACTCTACAACCCCTCTAGGCAGCCTGTGTCACTGCTCCCTCACTCTCACAGTGAAAAAGTTTTTCTTATGTTTTAATGGAACTATTTCTGTCCAGCTTCATCCCATTACCCCTTGTCTTGTTGCTAGATACAAGAGAAAAAAGGACGCCCCAGCCTCCTGGCACCCACCACTTAGATATTTGTAAATATAAGTAAGACCCTCCCCGTCATCTTTTCTAGACTAAACAGTCCCAGTTCCCGCAGCCTTTCCTCATATGAAAGATGTTATGTAGCAACAAAAAGGTTTTTTTTCTTTTTCTTTTTTTTTTTTCATTAGCCAGCAGGTTATATGTAGGTGTAATGTTGAAGTTTAAACTGTTTGCATTGGTGATGTGCAAGTCAGGAAATGCAATTGGGTGCATCACCAAAGTTTAGTGATTAATTTATTTTTTAATGAAGTCCACAAGGAGGATACCAAATACCTTGTTGAGAAGATTACTTAGGAAGGTTGATAAAATTGAATGATAGAATTGGAAAATTGAGTCAGAAGGGACCCTCCCTGCCATGAGCGCTAACACCTTCCTCTAGACCAGATTGTTCAAATCCAACCTGGCTTTAAATACTTCCAGGGATGAGGCATCCACAGCTTCTCTGGGCAACCTGTTCCAATGCCTCACCACTTTCATGGTAGAGAACTTCTTCCTTACATTTAATCTAAATCTCCCCTCTTTCAGTTTATTAAAGCCATTATTCCTTGTCCTATCACTACATGCCCTTGTAAAAAGCCCTTCCTCAGCTTATAGGTCCTTTTAGGTACTGAAGGCTGCTACAAGGTCTCCCTGGAGCCTTCTCCAGGCTGATCAACCCCAGCTTTCTCAGTCTGTCTTCACAGGAGAGGTGCTCCAACCCTTGGAAATAGATGGGAGTTTCCTAAACTGGAGAGAGCATTCACTGTCAACATCTTTCCTATGAGGGAAGCTGTGCATTAAAGGCCACAAATGGGAAAAGTGTGTTCCCCACAGTCCTATTTGCATAATAATTAGTGGTTTTACTTCTGCAAAGTATTGGCACTCATGTGAGCAGACTTTGGAAGAATCTTGTGCCAGCTGTGAGTTCTAGTATTTCCTCACCTTTCACTATGATTAAAATCCAGTAGTCATTGTCACCCAAATATCTGTCACTTGCTATTTGACTTGCTAGTCTCAAACTACTGAGACAAATTTATGTTGCTGGTTTTGGTAGCCCATGACAGTAGGTTGCAAAAAATGCCTTCTTTGAAAACTGGTACAGCTTCCCTTGTCTATGAACTTGATGCTTCAGAGCTGGAGAAGTTCTTTGCACAGCTTCATGCAAACGGGAAGTCTGAAATGGTGATGACCATTTCAGTGAGACTGTAGCTGTCACCTACTGTGCTTGCTGCCATACTTCTGACCTCCCAGTAACCATGAGAAAAGTCATAGCAACTTCCCATTGCAGCAGCCAGCTTTGTTTCATCATGTCAGCATGCTGTCTGTCTAATCCCTGTATCAGGGCACACTGCTGTCTCCTGTGAGTGACTAAATGATGATGAAATACATATGGTACATTCAGCTCAAAGTTGGGAGAGTATGAGGGATGTGTCACTCTGATCCTCATAAGCATTTATTATGAGTTTCCACTACTGGCCACAATTGCATATGGGACTTCAGTCTGGATGGATTTTTAGTGTCATCCTGTCTGGTAGTTCTTTTGCTCCTATTGCAAAGGAAGCCAAAGTCCTTCACTCAAGACTCTAACTGCAGCCAAGCATTTAAAGCCTCAGCACTTGCCTTTGTAGATTGAAGCCACAGAGTCCTGAAAAAGCAGCAGGACACTCACTGACAAATCTAATAATATCTTCCAGAAAACTGTCCAGTGTGCCAAATGCTATAAATATTCTGTAAATGTGAGGTTTTGACTACTCTAGCCTTTTCTCCTGGTTTTTCAAATGTCACTGTTGCTCATGAAGAGAATGAAAATGAATGAAAACACAATGAAATAAATTGCAATTCTAGAGGAACATATTCATCTGGCACCAGCGGGCTTGAATTTTCAAAACAGAAATACAAACAAATGATCTCTAATGAAAAACTATGTAAAAATAATACTATGATTTTAGATATCTTCTGTTTTCTTCGGGGTGTTGGATTTTATTTTTATTTATTTTATTTTTAATGTTGAAATGAGCAATTATCAGGATTGATTCGGTATTTTAAATGCAGTTGACAGTTTATGTCTGGGCCAGTTCATAGAAAACTCATGCATCATTAATATGGTATTTTCATGCACTTGGAAGAATGCATTCTACACTTTTCCAACAAAAAGCAGCCTCTTTAGTGTGTACAATATGTTCATTAAATACCTCTACTTGTTTATACAAGTGCTCACGTCTCCATTATTCATTCAAGCAGAAACTAATACAAAATGTGGTACATCTGCTGTAGCACGTAAAAGTAACTAAACGAAAAAAAAGGAAAAAAAGACCCTTTTACTTAGGAGGAATTCTCCTGCATGTTTTTTTTTCATAGTTGGAATGTCATCTAATTTCTGATGGATATCAGGTGACATTAGAGCCTATGCTTGTTTTCAAAACTGGGGGAGGGGTATTTTGTCTAATTGAAACCTGAAAATTTTTGTATAAATGCATTGATGACACTTTCAGTGGGGAGGGGTGGCTGGAACTGCAGAAGATCACAGAGGCTCAATGCTGTACCCGAGGTGATTTATCTGGCAGTGTTTCGTGTTGAACCAATGTAATGTAGACAGTGTTTAATTTATACATATGGAAAGGAACAATTTTGAGAATTAAAACTGACAAGGCATTTGCCGAGGATCAGGGAACTAACTTGAATGTTTACTCTACATTGGGCAACAGTGTCCCTTCTTGGACACAAGGCATGTCTTGCCTGCTGGGCTCTCAGCTGTTCTCCATCTACCCTATTTCTTTCAAAAACATTGAGAAACTGGCTTCTTTTCCTAGTGTTGAATGAGAAAATAAGACCAAGCCTTCACTTTTCATGAAACAAAAATGTTTTCGGGTCCTCTCTGTTATTACTGTATTAGTTAGCACTACTGAGAAACCTTTCCCTCATACAGTGTCCATCCAGATATACTTTTTAATTAAAGTAGCTTGAAGAAATACTGGAACATAGTTTTGCAGATTTCATGCTCACAGAAATTCTGGAACATAATTTTGTAGCTTTTTTTTTTTTTTTAAAGTTTGAGGATGAAGTCTCCATCCAAGTTTTAGGAGGTAGTGTCTTGGACTCTGTATGCAGGCTGTGTGCCCTTTTCAAATCTGTACTCAGGTTTGAAAAAGTCTGAGTGGCCTCTTGTTACTGAGGAAAGTGTTGTCATTCACAGGGAGCCAGTTTGTGAGGGCATTGCATACCAAAGGGTTTGGGGATCATGTACAGCTAGGTATGTGTCTCACCAAAAGACTCCTACCTTTGTTGAAGCATATCTGCTGAAAGTGTAAGGCAATGTAAGATCCTTCTCGATGAAATAGACACAATTCTTTAACCCATGCTGTAGCAATTGCTATAGGTATTTAGCTAAACTGTTAAAGCCTTGCAGTACTTTTGAGCAACAAATATATTTTACTTTTTAGGAGATGTAATCAGGTAAATTGAGAAACTCATTTAAATGCAGCTTTAAAATAACACTCCACTTTAACATTATGTTATGTATATCTGCTGTCAACAGTTTATTTTTTTTTAATGTGAGTTTCTTAAAAGTTTGGAAGTTTTCTAAATCCTGATACTTTAATGGAGACTGTAGATGAAATATAATCTTCATCTATTCATAACCAGTCAAAAATAAACAGTTTTTTCAAGCCATTAGACCGTACAGAGGAAAAGTTCATGAACCAATCATTTGGGGCTTTTGGCAGACCATACGGAACTTTTCTAACAGCTATTTATAAGGTCCTAATGTGTTTATTTTCACAATAAATCTGACTTATTGCTGAATGTGTTGGTTTCATAGTAAAATAAACACTGAAGATTACAAACATAACCTTTTGTGAAGTCTTCTGAAAGCCCGAGGCTTAATTTAATAAATGTGATGTTCTCTGTATTGCCTGGGAAATGCATGCCAACTCAGAAAAAAAAGAAAAAACTGCCTGAACCCTTGCTTTAAATTACAAAATCAGTTGTCACCATTTACATTATAGCTGAGCTATTTGGCCTGTGGAAAGTATTAATAATTGATAGATTGATAGATGTAAGAAGGGAGAAAAGAGGGAAGAAAAGTACTTCAGTGCTGTTGTTGAAGGGCTATGTGGAAGAAGTATTGTCTTTATAAATAAACACAATTATACAGATTGTTTAAATTTGCTTAGCTTAATTCCGTAACTCACTAGTAAAGTTACATGTAGTTAAGCAGTTTTAAAATGCTCTGGAAGCACTTACGTTATCTCTTTCCCTGATTTAATGAGAAGAATTCAAATCGTAATGCTGTAAATCAGAGTTTTTGTGCAATTTCTCCAACATTTGTCACTTTGCCAATGCCATCCTATTCTACTAAATTTACTGGCTTTGTTATTCATGTTGTTGAATCAGGATTTCAGCTCAGGTGTATTAGATTATCAGGTCTTTGGAAAAGGCAATTAAAGAATAACTAATCCATGAAATAAACTTTTTTTTTTAAATAATATACTCTATCTGATGCATATGTGAACATCCTCATTAGGCATAGAACTCCAGATTCTTTTAGTGAATTCTACTAAGCCCTTGACCTCAGTGATACATTTCAGTAATGACACTGTAGGTTAATTACATATTGTGTTAGAGTACTTCCTTCTGTCAGCTTTAAATGTATTGCTTTTGAACTTCATTAGATATTCCCTTGTTCTTGTCATATTAAAATGTATCATTACCAGCCATCAAATAGACTTTGTGTTGTATTCCTTATTTTGTTTGTCTGTTGATAAACAGACTTCATCTTTTCTTTTTCCTATTAAAGTCCCTTCAAACTTCAAGCAAATGCTTTAGGTTCCACAGAATGAAAAAGTACTTTATGTAAGTTTTATTGCACTTCTTGTATGTCTAATTGCATGGGTGGGAAACAAACTTGGCTATGATTTGGTGTAATGCTGGGCATCCAGTGTCAGATAGACTGCTTTATATAACATAGCATTGTTTCAATATATCATTTATTTTCAAAAGAACTTGAATCGTCGCCATAGAATGTGCTTTATGTGCATGCTTTGTTCTCAGATAGAAGCCTGCAGGATCTCAAACAATTAAAAAGAAGTTGTCATTCCAGTTGCTGAAACACTAGTGCTTTGGGGATAGTTTGGGAACGGCTCCAAGGGACATGCCTGGGAGGGTGGACCTGGATAGCAGATTGTTTTTAAGAAAACATCCTTCTTCTGAGTGATTTTATGTAAAAGAAGAAAGAGACCATTGAAATCCATTAAAAAATGCTTTATGTTTTGGGAAATGGTTTTTAAAGCTTATTAAAAATGGACCAGCTGGATGAAGGATCTTAATACATGATACAGTACTTATCTGTTTTCTAGGTGACACTGCAGACATTTATAAATGCCAAACAGATTGGTCTATAACAGCTTGAGGTTTTTTTGTTGGGTTTTTGATTTAATTTTTTAAAAATTGGACAGACTTTTTCTGCTACTGGGAAAGCTGCAAATTTCTGATACTTCCTTCAATAATAACTGTCTTGTAGAGCTTTCATGAATATTTTGTCTTCCCGGTGAAACATTTAAACTGTATTTGATTAGTTCAAAAGAAAAGAGGTTATAATAATAAACATGGTCATCACATTCCTCATTTTTCTGAAAGTAATTAAGACTTTACTGACAAGAGTTCACGCTGTGGTAGCCTATAAATCTTGTGCAGATCCTTAAATGCTGATGTCATAAATGCATTAGCTAAGTTGGAACGAACAGAATGGTTGGGAAGGAGCTTTTCAGTAGAATCAGTGGTGAAGAGTCTGTGTGCAGGCAAATAATTGTAGTTTATAGAATTAGCTTAAAATGAACACTCCCCCAGCATCAGAGCAATCTGGGCCACTTTCATTTGTTTAAATCATGTTTTATTAAAGTTTTGTTTCAACTGCTACTTCTGTTGTATTTAAAATGTTTGTAAGACAAGAATTTCTTTGTCTTAATTATGGTCTCTCAGAGGTCAATGACAAAAATATGAATTATTCTCATCTCTTTAGGGCAGGGAACATAACATCTGTGACTGATCCTACAAATGATTGTATATGGGTGAGCTTATGTCCAGTCACTCTATAATCAGAATATGAAGAATAGTGCACAGCACGAAAGAGCTCCAGCCCTGTGTGGGGCTCTCTGGAGGCTTCTGTAAGATAAGTATAAAAATTAAAATTAACTTAATTCAGCTCTAGGGCCTTTAACGTGAGAAGGACCTGTCGGGTAAGTCCAGTGGAGGTCCATGAAGATGATTAGAGGGCTGGAGCACCTCTTCTGTGCAGACAGGCTGAGAGCTGGGTTTATTCATCCTGGAGAAGAGAAGACTCTGGGGAGATCTGCCAGTCTCCAGTACCTAGAGGCCTACAAGAAGGCCAGAGGGGGACTATTTACACAGGCATGTAGTGATAGGACAAGGGATAATGAATTCAAACTGAAAGAGGGGAGATTTAGATTGAATGTAAGGAAGCAGCTCTTCACCATGAGGCTGGTGAGGCACTGGAACACTCTGCCCATTAAAGCTGTGCATGCCCCATCCCTGAAAGGCTTCAAAGCTGGATTGGTGGAGTCTTTGAGCAACCTGATTTAGTTGGACAATGTTCTTTCCGATCGCACGTGGATTGGAACTACATGACCTTTAAGCCTCTGTCAGCCTTTACTATTTTGTGGTTGTTGTTTTTCCTGGAAGCAAGTTATTGAGCCAAAACTTTATGAAAGTACAAGAATGCTTTTAGTTCAAATCTTATTGAAGCAACTGCTGAAGTTATTCTGGGTATGAACCTCTATATTTTATTTTATATGTAAATAGCCAGATTTGTCAGTTTAGTAGAATGCAGCAGTCCTTAGTCATATCTAGTCCTGTTATTTTAGATGGTTAACTTGTAGAAGACCAGTACTACCCTAAGCTGTTAGTAAATCAAGAGTAACTCCTTCCTCCAAATGTCAAAAGTTTCCAGATTAATTGCAGTTTTATAACTCCTGAAAAACTCCCACATTGAAGATACAATCAAATTACAAAAGTTGGAAATAAATCACAGATAGAAATGTATTTTTTTCTAATATCTTTCCACAAGATGATTTAAATCCTCTACTGAAGTTCACGCCCAATTCAGTTCATACTCTCAGAATCTACTTGTATATGGAAAACACTTTAACTACCTGGCTCTGCTGGCTTCTGCATTTGTAGGTATTATGCCGGAGAAGTTTATCCACCTATATAACATCGTTTTGGGTCAGTCACTCGCACATTACATAGATTTAGTTAGAATGACTGTATTTTTAGCTCTATTGTACGTGAGAAGAGTCTTCATTTAAGAAAACAAAAAAAAATTTAACCTGACTGTCAATATTTTCAACATTCACAATTTTTAATAGCAGGAATCACCAACCCTGCGCTTAAAAGCAATTAAATGAATACTTAAATACACCATAAATCTTATATTTCATTGATAATAAACAAGTGTGTTGTCATCATCAATTATGGAGAGTTGCATACATGGTTGCAAATAAAACTGCTAAATTTACCTGATGATGGTGGGTTTTTGTGGTTTATAACTTGTCGATTTTTACTTTGTTATCTGCAAAATATTTTTGAGGCCTGACTAAACCGATCTCCATCATCAGTTTAACTTTTTGAATGTATGTTTTTGATAAATCATTTACATTTTAATTTATTGAGAGCAATATAGTATATTGCAACTTATCAGAAATAGTGCAGGATACTGTAAACAATGTTAAAATAATATGGAACTTGCATTAGAAGTTATTGTGTTATTAACACACTTTTGTAAATGTACTTTTAAAAAAAAAGAGGAAATATGGGTGATATTTTGTTCAATTGCTCAGAAAAAAGACAAAAGTGTGAAGAAATCAAAGCCTATATGTTTTCCTGCATATAGTTCAATTCAGATCAAGAGGCTACTAAACAAATTGTACAACAACATTGTTCTCTCTTTAGGACAGTTGTTGAGTTAATGAGTTTACTCCAAACAATAGCAACTTTTTTTTTCTTTCTTTAAATTTCAGATTTTTAGATAAAAGCATAATTAATTAAACATTGTATTTAATTTGCACACAATTCTCTATAATTGGCATGTAAAAAAAAACTTATTTTCTTGATGTGAAAAATATTCTGTATTGGTAGATGAGCATGTAATCTGTGTGAAAAATGTTTTGTTAAATCATTAACACTAGGTTGTTTGTCTGTTGAATCAATGACCTTTTGATGGCAACAGAGATTTCACTGTGATAGCTTTTAATATTCTTCTTTTCCCATTAGGACAAGGAGCAACAGTTTTAAAGCAACCTCTGTTTCACTTTGATATGAATACATAAATTGTCAAAGTTGCCAACAAGAATGCTTCCGTATTACGGGGTATGTTGAAAGCAACACTACATACAGTGTTCTTGCTGGTAATAACAAACTGCACACATATAGTGATGCAGCTCAGATCTCATCCTTCAGCTGAATTTAATGAGTTGAACACGGTGATGAGATTTTGGAGAATTGGGTTAGTGTGCTCTGAATGGGAGACAGATATGGCATGACTTTTTTTTTCTGAGTTGCCCTTTCCCACCACTTATCAGTGGAGAGGAAGGAATGAGAGTGGAGTATG
The DNA here is from genome assembly GCA_013401255.1 of Urocolius indicus. Lineage (NCBI taxonomy): Eukaryota > Metazoa > Chordata > Aves > Coliiformes > Coliidae > Urocolius > Urocolius indicus. The sequence continues at coordinate 145,700 of WBNH01001724.1, read as the reverse complement.
TGCACAGTGTGTATTGTTCTACAGGAAAACACTATTCAGAATTAATCCTTTTTAAAATGCTCCATATGGGAAAGGAAATGTGAAATCATATTTAGCCTTATGCTTCATGTCTTTTTGAAATTAAAAAGAATGATTGGTTTTCAATGTAGTGCCTGCAGTGTTTCTTAGGGATATTGCACTGTGCCATTAGCAACTTGGGTTGCAACCCTGAACACATACCTTAGCTCTCTGCATTGGAAGGGAGCACGTCACATTAATTATGCTCTCTGCTCCAATTTGCTGCAACTGTCTTGTTTGGGTTTTGCTTGCTGGGTTGAGAGAAAGCTGATTCTAGTCTTGGCCTATTTCAAAGCCATCTGAAAACAGCTAAAAACAAACTACACCCCTGCCAAATGGGTAGTAAATAATACATACAGCCCTTAAACAGAAAATTTAGCAGCTTGCTAGCTGAGGAAGGCACTAAGACTCACATTAGCAACAAGATACAGTAGATATAGTGGTTATTCGCACTGTCATGCCGGCACAGATATTTAGCTTTCAAAATGTAACTCTCATCTATTCTTTGGAGACCTAAGCTCTTTATACAGTGAATGGGGAAAGTTAGATGTGTTAGAAGAGTATCCAAACCAGCCATTATGCTGAGGGACTTAAACAGGCACCGAGTGATTTAAAGAAATGCTGAAGCCTGACATGATTTTTTGCACTTTGTGGGACTGGGATTTGGAACCTAATACTTCTTCTGAAGCTATTCCTCTTTATAGGTGTAACTGACTCCATATTTTCTTTTGAAACCTAATCATAAAAGAAAGTGATTGTGCTTTTTTTCTTTCTGGCCAGAGCATCTGTTTGGGAAGAGAAAGACTCAGGTTCAGGCTCTTCAGCCTGAGCATATTGCACATTTGCTACCTCTGTCAGACAGGCCTTAAATGCCATGTGGGTCTTGTTGAGATGGAGCTGTGCCAATATGCAGTGAAGCGTTAAAGATTTATGAGACCAGAAAGAAAAAAACAGAAGCCATCAAGTGCCAGGTTATTTCATCAACAAGGAGAAAATGGGGTTTGCTATAAACATTCATTTGTTAAAATACAGAAATACTGTTTTAGGGAACATAGACTCTTGCATGTTTTAAATGTAGGTGTATATCCCTTCTGCAAGAGGACAGTACTGAAACAGGGTTTTTCATTTCCCCTACTCTAGTTGGTAGGTTGTCATAGACAAGATGGATGGCAACAGTTCCTCATTCATTCACTGTTCTCTGGGATGCTGGGCTGTGCTTTGATTTGTGATTTTGCTGAGTGCAGTCCCTTAGCCTGGGTGGTCCTGCAGAGAGCCACAGTATAGGCAGGTCTTGCCTGCAAATCCCAAAAGAGCTTTTGTACACAATTATCTCTAATGTGTTTGGCATGCCCTTTCTGTACTTTGGGAACCTGGGAAGTAAAGTCTAAGGTACCTGCAGCTCTTCTGACATTTAGGTGGTGAAGAGAGGGTTGTGAATTGCACTCTGGGTCTTAGTACCTGTATTCCATTTAAGTTTAGTCAGCCTGAGTGTTTTTTTGGATCTGGGACAACACTTTTCCCATCATGCTAAAGGTGACCACTATATATTACTGTGATTCTGCTAGGCATTAAGTAATTTCTGAGTTTGATATACTTTGAGTATTTAAAAGTGTAGAAAAGTATTTCTGCCATTAAGGTCAAATGATTTGAAGATTATCCAGTCCCACTTTTTATTTCAGAAATTCTGTTTGTGAATACTTTGCGTGATTTGACTAGTAGAGTACCAGCATTCTTTACTGTATAAATATAACAGGTTTTTTTATGTCTCAATGTTGGCTAAATAAAAATAGTCTACAAACAGAAAAATCTCCAAAGAACAACATATGAATTATTTATTGAGCTTTCTGACAACTGTTGCTGATTTGTTGAACTGAGTTGTTTTCAGAATTCTCAGGAAAAGAAGCATTAAAAATTTGATATTGACCTTAGAAAAGTCAGACTGACCTGCTCCCAGATAAACCAGTTTCAAGTTTTATAATTAAAAAAAAAAAAGACAGATTCTACTGGTCCACAAATAGTTATAGTAAACTTTAATCACAATTGCCTAAAATTGAAATCAGCCTGAAGTACAAGATTTGTTAGTTCAGTTTCAGTTGAGATGGTTTAAGATCACTTGGAAAAAGTGACAACTTGGAAAGGAAATGCTAGTTTGAAACAGCATTGTTTCCCCATTAATAAATCTCTCATAAAATCAGACACATTATGTTTTTTGAATGAGAGAGAGAGAGACGGTAGAGTCTGGGGTCAAGTCTCATTTTGTTGACAAGTGAAGTAGCTGTGGAGGAGAGATACTTTTGTAGAAGACCAGTTGAGACATTTAGGTACCGTGATTCAGATTCCATACTAGTTATTTTTTTTTGAAATAAAAGAATATAACTTTTTCATAGAGTCAACATAAAATTATAAATGTAATAGTGCTTTCTAAATTTTCTGTAGATGGATGTTTTTCTGTTGCTCATAATATCTGAAAGATTAAGGGAAGTGTAATCCTATTATGTACAGTACTATAAAGCCTATTTTATGAAGGACTATGAAAGCCTCATCTATGAAAGTTTCCTTCATGAAGAAATACAGTAGACTTTTGGTATACAAGGTCTAATTTGACTTATTTATTAAAATTGGATGTATACTTAATTGAAAATTAAAAATTGTATTGTAATTGAAAATGGAAGAGTTTTCCAGGATGTCATCTTTTACTGGTGCAATGATCATTATCTTAGTGATCCTTATGTCTCTCATATAATCAAGATATGTTTGCCTTTATATTGTAATTTATATTACATTCATTATCCTAGTATCTAAACAGTTTGTAACAGGACTTTAGAAAAGATTTAAGATTAGCTTTGTTTAGTAAGTGTCTTGTTTGAAAGTGATGGTTGTAATCCACAATTCAATAATTCATTTTATTGGATAAATCTAGTAAGAATATTTTAAAAATTTTTTGGCTAAAAAGCATTTAGATCTCAGTCTAGTACTGTGATGTGTTTTATGAGTAAGTGCTGGATTAATCCCTTTCTAAAAGAACAAAACATACTGTACATATCTTTTCAAGTGTAAAAGATAAAAATGTTTCAAAATGGGAGGAATGAGTATAAGACATGTTTTTATTAAATATAATCCCAGGGATAAAATTTAATGGAAAAATCTCTTCAGGATATTTACAGTTGTTGTTCCATGAATATGAAATATGAAGAACATGACAAAGCCAGGAATTTCTGCTTGAAATTAGTGGATAGCAATGTAAGCAAAGGCAAATAAATACAGGAAAAATCACTGGTAGTTAAAAGTGAGTAAATTGGTTAAAAAGAGTGAAAAAAAGTTGTATTAGACAGTTGTAGTGAGGAACAAAAGGTCATAATTTGCAGATCATCTTTCCAGTGTTGTTAGTGCAAAGTATCTGTAAAATTAAATACAACACTGGTTCTTCAGGGTCAAATCTATCTGTATTCCTGACCTTGAATAGTCTAATAGTCTAGTAATTTAGATACATTTCTTAGATTTAAGAAGTATTATTATAGGGAATAATTTTTATACACCTCTTAGAATAAAGGTGTGTAAAAATTCTTTCTTCCAATTTAGCCTTGACACTTGCTGAATCATCATTTTATTACAATATAAATTGAAATTTGTATAGTTAGACAAACTATGTGATTAGACAAGTAGATTATTTTTCTTAGAGGACAGTTATTATTACATTTATCAGGGCATTGCATATCTGAAAAATTATAAGGTATTCCATATAAAATCATAATGACAGCACTATAAAATAACTTTTAAAGTTAGTTTATAGAGCTATTTAAATCATAGACAATAATATTTTTTTTAAAATATGTAACATGGAGTTTAGCTGTATTTCAAGAAGTCACTTCATTGAATTTATGAGACTCTAGCTTCCCGTTTCCCATTAGGACCAAAATTAGTTCAGTTAATTGGATGTGCAGTCAGCTATCTCGGCAGCATGATATACTCATCTGACTTTTTATATAGTGATGTCATTATGATAACATGATTTGTGTCAGATGTTGTCATCCTTTGAGAAGATGTATCAAGTGCAGATTTATAAACAAATGTGTTAAAATAGCCACCTTAAAGCACTGGAAGGTATTAGTAGGGTTTTCTTTGGTTGGGAAATAATTGTATTATGATTTACAGGGTATGGTGATGATTCTGAGGTTTAAAGTGAGCTATCCGTTGCTGATTAATCCAGTCTCTGTGTTTTTATTCTCAATATAGTATGTGTGTTTTACTGAGAAATATGATCCTTAATTCACTTTCATAACTGACTGAAAATTAAAGAACCCTCTAGGAAATTATCATGGCACAGCTTGCTAGGCAAGGAGTAGAGAATATGGGTTGTGGCTCCCAAAAGCACATACAGGCACTTCTTTTCATAGCTGAAAGAGGTTTTGACAAAGAAACTAAATTATAAGTGGAAGAGAATAGTTGAGTCTGTGGCCTTATGTAGGAAGATTGTGGAAACAGAGGACCATTTCTGAGGGGCCGATGGAGAGGCAATGTGCAGAAGGTAGGATAAGAGATGTCATGAAGTAAGGTATGAAAACAAAGTCTGAGAAAAGAAGTTTTATTACTTTACACAGTGAGGATAGAAAAGGAAGTGATACCTGACTGAACAAAACATGCTAACAGCATTTAGCAATGATTATCTCCAATAACATATTCCTCCTTCCTCTGCATCCTTTTTTTGTGCTGCTTTTCCTGTTTCCACCATTTTTTGGTATACTTTCAAAGCTTAATGACCACTGTGTGTTCCTTTGGCCCTAGCTACTATTTTGTGATATTATGGCTGTGTTGATTTTTATTGCTTTTTGGTTTTTTTTTTAATAACTTTTGTGTATTGTAGAGTTGAGTAACTGAGACATTTATACAAATGAGAAAAAATATTTTGAAAAACTGTGATTTTGTCAGAAACACTAGGAAAAAGCCAATAAAGCATGGCATTAATTTACAATAGAATGTTTCAACTGGGATCAACAGGGACAAATTGTGAAGTATGTGCCAGCATTATGTGTAAGACAGGTTTTAATATCAGTCTGGAGTTTCTGGGGTAGAAGAAACAGAATGGGTTTGTTTGAAATAATTTCTACTTGAAAGTCTCACAACATGTGCATTGTATAGCATATAAAGTAAATGGTAAGGAGCTTAAAGAATGTGTAGGAATTATACATTCCTTTAGATCCTCTGGTCTCCTTACTTTTCAGCATTCTAGTTTTTCAATCATTTGTCTGTATTTTGTATGAAATTTCAGCAAAAATAATTTGAAATTTCTGCAAGAGACTGCAAAGGTAAAAATTCTTTGCAGTAGTTTAACTGTGTACTCATTAACCCTGATTTCTGCAGGAAGAGACAATTCCACATACCTTCTTGTTGGCACGTGTGGTTGTGTGCCAATTGACTTAAAAGTTTGTCTAAGTTATTACCAAAACCCTAGTTTATATAAAACAGAGGCTTCTGGAGAAGGATTCCCAGACCAACAAGGTTTAATTTGTCTGAGCTAAACTACTTATAGACAATGCTCCCCTTAAACTGCTTCTTATTAGCAGTTTAAATTGACAGGATTTTTATGTAATTCATATTCCTGCTAATATTGACTAAATGCAATTTCGAGATGGTCTCCCGTGATTATCTGGAAAAGGCTTCCTGTTCTGAGTGATGATGGAATGTTATCTGTAAACAAGAGTAATCATAGAATGGTAGGTTTGGAAGGGAACTTTAGAGATCATCTAGTCCAATGGCTTTGGGTAGATCCATTCCTGGAGACGAGTAAAGGTTATTGCAGTGTTGTTCTGTTCATCTCCCATCACAAGCTAAATAATGACTGCAGGTCCCTTGGGATTCAGTATATAATCAGTGACTATGTTCTTTGTGATATTGTTAATTAAGATTCTTACTCTTTCAATGAGATTACATAGAAATAGTAAACAAGCAGAAAGATGGGGTCCCTCCTTGACATTTTTTAATTGACTCACCTTATTTTTAAAAGTGTTCTAATTCTGCCTTATGAAAACATTGCAATAAAATGAACATTATAGGAAAGCTTATTCATATTTTATTGATTTATACTGAGTAGTAAACTATCTTATTTTTCTCTAAGCTAATCTGTGGGCCCTCTGCAGGTACTTATCTTTCATTTATAGCACAGGGTGGCATTCTTCTTTTTTTCGGATGTTTTAAGCCACAGAAGAGAATATTTATCTAAAGTTCAAATTGAAGTTCAATAAAGAATTGCTTGTATTTTTCAAAGTCAATATTGATTTAGTAACAGAAAAAGAATCAAACATTTTCTTTTTTAAGAAAAAACACCCAAAACTTCATGATACAATGGTATCAGTCTCATAGCTAATAAAACACATTTTCATGACCCTGATACTTCTGATAATTTGGTGTAAAAATGCAAATCTCACTATGTTATGATGGAAAATTAAGTCGGCTGCGCTTCTGAAAATACTGGAGAAGTTTCCAATATTTCATTTTCAAAATTGTAATCATGCTGCTCAACTCTGATTCCAGAGTTGGAAATTTGATCTAGAACATTGAATACATATTGCTGGAAATCTTTGTAGGTGAATGCAGCCTTAAACTGTAGTATAACAATTCCTATATTGAAGTTTAAACCTTTCTCAGTAGAAAGTACTTTTTATTAACTTTCAAAGCATCAGCTTTACATTTTTTTAGTCTGTGCACTTGATTTACTTGATTCACTTGATTCACTTGATTTTTTTTTTTTTTTTTTAGTTCTTTTTCCCCTAATGGTTAGCCTTTTTACGAAAGGAGTGAAGCACGTGCCAAGAACTATAACTGATGTTGAACTGCCTTCTAGGCATAAACACACAAAAGAAGTCCCAATAGGTGTAGAAATTAAGGAAGCCTCTGGCTCTTTTCATCCACCAAAGGTTTCTGTGCTCATCAGTTCTCCACAAAGTGACAGATAGACACAAGGTCTGGTATTATAATCCACATTATTCCAAATCAGTCTCTGTACACAAGGGCATGATTGCCAACACTCATGGAGGTATATTCTGCTGGCACTGCGGAGCTGCCTGCAAAGCTGTGGACACTGACATTCACTTTATATGCTTTCTTTGACATTTATTGCCTCTCACCTTTCAGTCTTGTTTTAGTGTTGTGGAACTGAACCATAGGACTCCTTCTGCTGCGCAACAAAGCCACTCATTGACTCCTCAAGTTAAAACTGACAAGCATATGATTTTGCACCTACGTAGCCAGTAACTTTCAAACCTAACATTATGCTACCATATATCTCTCATTTTGGGGTGTTTTCCAGGAAAAAAAACCAAAACCGTAGATGGGATCAATTGTGTATGTTTGGAAATGTAATATATTGTGGATTTTCTTCTGTTTGAAAACAGGCTGAAGAAAAAGGATGTATGAAGCATAGATCATTTTATGAGATTGTCATTTTGAGCTGTCAATAGCAAAATGCTGAACTAAAGGCAAATGCCCAACATCTTTGCATCCTCATCTCAGATTCTGATTGATTGGTGCCAAAATTAGACTGAAACTATAGTTGATATTGGATAAAATAATCTTTTAAATTGTTATTTTCTGATAGATATACGTGGAAAAAAAATATATCAACAAAAATATTGCAACAAAATTCTACTCTGCCATATCAAGTTTTTTACTCACTTTTTCTTATTTGATATACTGCTCCTTCAATTAACATACTCTGAGCCTTATATTTTTCCTCTATGATTACTACCAGTAAAATGTAAATACTTTGTAACTTTCTGTGGGATACTTTGAGCATGCAACTGCCATAGAGCCTGTGTCTGTTTTGTTTCAGCTGCCATCATCGGCACTGTGTTTTAACATTTTTCGGCATGTTCCTAAATAATGAGTAACTGCCAAATTATGACAAGCACTTTTGATGTGAATGACTCATCGGTCTTCAATCAAAAAACAAAAATGTGATGACCTTTCTGTTGTTCTATATGTTATTGCCATCAAGTGACTGGCCTGAAACTTCCGGTCATTCATTAGTACCTTGAACAGGCAACAGTTATTTTGTCCAGTCCTCAGGGTCTATTGTTTTAGGTAATGAAAGCAGTAATGGCTTTTATCTAGGACACCAATCCTGCTATTGCAACTGCAGGATAGGTGCTAAATGTTGTCATTCATTTTTGGCTATGCCTCTTTCCTACCAATATGATCATAATAATGTTTTAAAAGTGAATCTTCTTCAATAGTCCTGAGTCTACATTCATTTCTTGGGCAAAGATGCTATTAAATTTATCTTGAATATTTCATATAAGAAATAAGAAAATGTGACTTTTTTTTTTTCCCTGTTGTTTTTTCATAGTAATATCAAAATGTGGAAAGTCAGTCATATTTCACTGGTATTTGGCACCTGCTCAACAACTGATTGCTCTTCTCAGAGCTTTTTTGGAAAGTTTGCAGCACCATAATGACAGCTTTCTAAACACAGATGTCCTCTTGGTACAACCTATAATTTTTTATAAAAGATGTATCGATGTCAGGAATTTGAACAAAGTACTGGAATTACTTGAACATTCTTGTTATAAATATGTATTCAAAATATCTACAGTACATATATTGTAAGCTGGGGAAAGAATCTGCAGTATCTGAAGGCATAAACGTTGGTACAAAGTGCCTAAAATGTCGGAATGTAGTTTAAGATAAATTGATTCTTTTGTTAATGGACTGTGTATATTTTAGCAATTTCTTCCACTCTGTTTCATACTTTATAAGTGCATACTGTGAACCTGAAGCATCAAGAATCTCAAGCACACATTTAGATAATCAGAGTTTTGGCCCTGGTAATAGCTGAGAGGCCTGGAGCTAGCTATTAAATGTTCTTGTAAAAGTTCCATTAGTACCCTCATCCTCTTGTTTCATTTACCTGTCAGCCAAATCATCAGGAAGTGAATATTTCAAACACAGATTTCCCCTCCTTAAGTCAGATGATTTTGTTGAGGTAACTCCTCTTAAATGTCTTTAGTAAGTAAAAGTCAGTTTGAAGATTAATGTGCAAGATAATAGACTCGCAGCAGCTTGTGATACTTTGTGAAAGAATCCTTGAGTGTTTTTACCTGTTGGACTATTCTTTTTATATAGAGTCCAATTATCTACATACATGTAGTAAGACAGCGCTTAATGGTTATTGGGTATAATTTATATAAGTTCAAACTTGTAAATGAAAAGGAAACTCTCCTCTGTTAAATTAGTGTGACCACTGTGGTTGGGTTTTGATGATAATATAGTCCATAGTTCTTTTATGTGTTCAGGTCTAGTTAAGATCGAAGTACCATGCAGCAAGTATATCTACGAAATGTAATAAAAACATCACATTATTTTATTTTTGTGCAGCCTTGATAGCAGTGCTGCAGTTGTTATGAGTACAACTAATTTCACGTAGCTTCCATCTATCTGTACTTGGAGGAGGCACTTGATTTTGATTTACTTTCAGGTCATACCACTAGATATATACACCCACACCACTAATAACACATCATTTAGATTCAGAATAGATACTTTTAAGTTAGAATGCTGCATCAGAAATGATGCAAACCCATAACCGTTAGTTAGAAAATGCTGTCTTTTTGGAGTTTGAGTCATAGTGTGGTCATTCAATATGATGATATTAAGGTTCTTTCCAATTTGTCTTGCTTTTGGTTGATGATAAAATCACTCACATGGTATGTGTGCATGTGTGTGGTCCAGATTGGGCTGCTGTTTGGGGTGCCTTGAATCATGACCTTTTGCCAAACCTCAGCAGTAGCTCTTGGGGAAAAAATGTAAACATAAAACCAAATTTACTCTGGTTTCTTTATTTAGCTTGGTGAAAGTTGATACTCTTGCTATAAGGCTTCAATATTATGAAGTCTTTGCTAAATTAGAAAATGGGAGAAGCTAATTTAGTGTTTTAACAAAGGTAATTTTGTAAAAATACAAGTAGGAGGGAAGCAAATAGGTTGTCCTAATGTAGAAGTCAAATTTGTAAGTGATTAATAGTTGTGATAATTTTATTTACTTATTTTAATCATATTTTAATCTTCAAGCACAACAAGGAAGAAAACACCTATTTTGTTAGGCAAGAAGTATATGGAAACATTATGGAATAATACTAATTACTAAGAAAGTGCCAGGATTGTGGGCAGTATAATCTACAATTTTCTGAGAATGTCCTTACTAAAATGACCTACCTAATTTAAGTGTAATTTCCAAAATAAGGAAACTAGGTGTCATGTTTTGGACAGTACAAGTGATAGATGCTTTTCCTTGAAATTGTTTATCTTCTCTAACATTAAACTGGCCCCTTTTCTTCCTGTAGACGATAGTTTAGGATTATGCTGTTTTTTCCTATGTGGTTACAGTTATGGGGAAAAGCAGCAGAGTTTCCATAAACTAGAACATAGAGAATTTCAAAAAATGGGAGACCTAATGTCTACTTGGTTATCTTGACAGGCATTAAAACTCACCTGCCAACAGTTTGCTATTTGTGCTGACTCTTTTGTATTTCTTGTGAGATGTTACTAGTGCTGGCTGATCACTTCACCTAATTACAACTTGCTTTCTTATAACTGATCATTTGATGAGTTGTCAGTTAATACCAAATGTGTGTGATTAATGATTAATACTGCCAGTTGCTCCTGCCTAAAGTGTGCCTATTTTCTCTAAATGATGCCTCTAAGTGATTTGTAAATGTGTCCTAGTGTAAAGCCTGAGATTAATCAGCATAGATCCAAAGGATTTATAGTAGTGGGTTGGGGTTTTTGTTTTGTTTTGCTTGGTTGATTTTTAAGCTTTAAGAAGACAAAAGTTCACATAATGAAAATTATGTCCTTTCAGTCTTTTCCATGTGGGTTCATTTCTGCAAGTTCAATAACTTCCTTCAGCCTGAAAACTACATATTTAACAGACTGTACAAATAAAGTAATCTGTATTTCATTCATGAGGATATTGCCAGTAATGCTCTCTAGAGAAAGCTGAGCCCTGATGTTTGGTGTGAACAGAACCAGAGTGAACCAAACTGTTTAGTACTGAATATTTGAAGATTAAAAACCAAATGAGGCTTTAGCTCACCCATACAGTTAAAAACCTAAACCATCAAAGGAAAATACACTTGAGTAGATTAACTTTTACCAAATATATTGACTTTGCAATATATTTGATCTTTGCAAGTTGATGGGGGTCTGGAGAAGAGACTGCAGAGGTTTAATATAAACAGCTTTGTTTATGAGAAGGTGTGGAAAATTTGTAGTTAAAGGAATTGTCACAACTCAAGAAGTTGTGACAACTTCACAAATAAAGAAGATGAATCTAGTAGCTGCTGCTGCTGGTACCAGGGAACTAAGAAAAAATGTTAGAACATAAAATTAAAAAAAAAAACCAAAAAACCAACAAAACTTCTCCCAGTTAAGAGTGTTTTTATGATCGCATCCTCTGTATTTCATTTGTGATTAAAACAGGTGCTGACACTTTCATCCAAATTCAGTAGAAGGGAAGGTGACAAAGCAAGGAAGAAAATGCTTAGCCTGAAGGATGACTCTAGCCCCTAGTTCCTCCCTGTCATCCATAGGGTTGTTGTGTGCCTTGCTACATAAGAACCAGTGCAAGCACCAACCTTCATATATATGTATGTTTCTACCATTATTTTACTTATGTGATTTCCCAGTAGAAAGGATAGAATTTAGACCTATGCCTAAAAATGAGTCACAGACTGTGCAACTTTCTTATGAATGCTCAAATTACCATCAACATCCATGCCCAAACTCTGACCCTTTCTGGAGTCTCTACTTGTCTCTTGAGCTGAAAATTTCCTTTATTTCTCCCCTCCTGTTTGGCACCTTTCTTCTCCTTGCCTCTGGCTCATATTACTGGTATTGAGAGAGAACAGGAATTTCAAGGGTTCTGACTTCCTTTCCTAGGCAGTGCAGTCATAGTTACCTCTGTAGTGCACAGGGGCAAGGAGAAAGAACCACTTCTGGATTTTATTCTTTTTACCAGCTTAGCAAAGACCACAACAGATATAACATCACAACAAATATAGTATCACAAGTATAATATCACAACAAATGTCACTTAGCAACAAAGCTAAGTGATTATCTTGGATCTTGTTTACAATTAGCATTTTACAACTTCAGCAACTGATTATCTGTATTTTCTAAACTGAGCTGGTTCCATGCTTATTTATTGTGGTTTTTTTTTTTTCCCCATCAGAATTGCAGTCTTGGTCTCCTGTGTATTTGATAGCTCTGCATTTCTTATCTGTACGATGAAACATTTTGTACATAAGTAATCAGAGTGCCTTATCACCTTATAAGGATTTTTAGGGTTGCATGTTGCAAGCTGAAAGCTAAACTTGACCTTTAAGAGTCTGACTGGGATCTTTGTTAAGGACAGATCACTCAGCATCATCACTAAAATGAAATGGGTGTGACACAGATTTCTGGAACTGTATTCAAAAGATATGCAAAAATGACTATCAAAATACAGAAATATTTATTTACAATTTTGACTTTGAAATTAAAATATATTCTACTGTGAACTAAACACTTGGGATGAAATCTTGCCCTTCTGTAAGTAATCACAGCTAGTGGAAGCAACATTTCACCTAGTGTGCATTTTATTTGCAGTAAAATAAAAAGTCATAAATAAGATGAATCATGTGGCTGTTAATACATCCATACTTTTGTAGAGTCAAGCAGTGCATGTGCTGTAATATCCTGGAAGTGACTAGTCTGAGAAACAGCACTGATATTATTGCACATCAGTTGTTCCCTGTGAATTGCAAATTGTCAGAAATGAACACTGACTCCATAAGAATTTATAGTATTTATCTCCTTGGCCTGTTTATCTAACTGCAGTGAAGGCATTTCCTCAGGGTTCACATCACAAGAGTCCTGAGACAATTCAGTACTAAATCTCTATGGGGACTGAGAGCAATGTCACGGCCTCAAGCACTGCGCCAAGAGCAGATGAGATTACTAATGCCAGTGAAATATTCTTTATCTGCACAACAACCAATCCTGGATTGTCACCAAGTGCAAAACGAAGCACCTGTCTGCCAAATATGAGAAATTGCTTGTATTTCAGGACAGAAACTTGACCTATCTGTTTATGTCTCACATGCCAGCCACTTTGCCTACATTGGGTGGAAATGAGAAATTTATTAAGTGTAAAGTGCACAGCATGATGCATAAGGATACTAAAAGGCTCTTGCTTTGCTGACTGATTATTTTATTCTCTCATTGATTAAAACATTTTTTCCTGGGGTAAGAATTGCTGTTGAGCTTGTTTTGAAAAGTGTAAATAGGAGAAGAATTAAAACAACCTCTAAGCTTGACCGTCTTGGAAAAATATGTTTTTGTAAACTGCAAATGATATAATGTTTTTGATGTTGCTATTTAAAAGAAATTAATTCTTAGTTTTAGCTAAGACAAAGATTAGAATTGTATTGTATTTCACACTCCTTGTGAGTAGGTAAAGTGATAATTAATTGCTCCTCCTATTATGTCTCTCTAGAGATCTGAAGAATAATTTGATCAGCACAATTGAGCCAGGGGCCTTCCATGGACTTTCAGAACTAAAGCGTCTGTAAGTATTAATTCCATTCAATTTATTCTGAAAATTGTGTTTGTATTGACGTTTTTATCCTTGGGCAACTCAAATATGTCACCAAGCAATAATCACATATAGACATTGGCTGTAAAATACAAAATTGCACACTGAGTCTTTTACATTTACTGTACCTTTTTCGTCTTTACCACTTCCCCCTTATTTTTTAATATTTTCCATTTAAAGTTATCTACTCTTCAGTAAGTCCATCTACAATGTTAAAAATGACTTAACAGGCAACATGTCATTATAGGCATTAATCAGAAATAAAACTAGAATGGTTGAAATATATATATAAACTGTGTTGTGTGCTACAAAACCCCACGCACTAGGACAAGCTGGGGATTGATCCACTGGAGAGCAACTCTATGGAGAGAGACCAGGGATTTCTGATGGACAGCAAACTAAACATGAGCCAGCAACGTACACTCGTGGCCAAGAAGACCAATGGCATCCTGGGATGCGTCAAGAAGAGTGTGGCCAACAGGTCACAAGAGTTTCTGCTCCCCCTCTCCTCTGCCCTGGTGAAGCCTCATCTGGAATTCTGTGTCCAGTTCTGGTCTCCCCAGCTCAAGAGGGACAGTGAACTGCTGGACAGAGTCTAGCGTAGGGTTATCAAGATGATCAGGGGACCTCTCATGAGGAAAGGCTGAGAGACCTGGGGCTGTTCAGCCTAGACAATACTGAGGAAGGAACTCATTAACACAAGTGTTTAAAAGGTGCATGTCAAGGGGAAGGGACTGTACATTTTCTCTTGTCTCAAGTGACAGGACAAGGGGTAATGGAAAAAAGCTGGATCACAAAAAGTTCCACTTAAACATAAGGAAGGACTTTTTTACAGTAATGATGAGGGAGCCCTGTCATAAGCTGCCCAGGGAGGTTGTAGAGTCTCTTTCCCTGGAGGTTTTCAAACCCAGCTGGACATGTTCCTGTGTGACCTGATCCATTGGAATCTGCTTTAGCATTGGGGTGGACTGGATGATCTCTAGAGGTCCCTTCCTACCTCTAACATTGTATGATTCTACACTAAGCTTTTTTAATTATAAAACATCTACTTTATTGTTATCATAGACCAGGTTTATATAACAAATTCTTAGAAAGAAAATCTTTTTCATGCTGTAGAAAATTTCTGCTCTTTTAAAATCTCTCACATTGACTCTCGTTGATTTTTTTAAAAATTATTTTTAGCGTAGTTTTAACAGAAAATAAGACATGCAATGTATTCCTACTACATCATTCTTGGCATTCGTTTCTTTGAAAGTGTTCTCATAATACTGCTGAAAGCACAGGCTGATTTATAAACTACATCTATAGAAGCTAAAAATATCTCAAGTACTATGATCCTACATGTAGGCCTTTTTGCTTTTAATTAACAAGGACTGCAGTGGTCTCCCCCCTACCCCAAATGAATCCTTTCTAAATTATAATTTCCCAAGTGAGAGCAGCCAAATGTCCATTTACTTTCTAACCAGGCAATCCACACATGCCAGAAATGTGCCTAGCCTTTGTGCTGTTTTATGTGTGATGAGAAAATCTACAGGAAAATAAATTTATAAATCCTTCTGCTTTGTTGTTCTGGGGTTAAATTCACTAACTACTATGTACAGACAGCATTGCACAACCTAAGTAAAAGATTGCCATCTCTGATCATACAGGTAGCAATATTCTCTAACACCACTCACTAAATTTTAGTAGGGTTTTTGGTAGAAAGTCAATAATGTGGTAATGATGAAGTCATAGTAGCATATACATTTTTGATACCAAGAAAAATGTTAGGTTGAAACTTTCTTGCTCGCTCTATACACATGGATGGCAAAACAGTGAAATGATCCAAATGAGTGCTAATTGTTGCTTTGACTACATACTCTAATAACACAACCCTGACCTCTTGTGGGAAAACCAGGAAACCTGAGCAAGTCCTAGATCGCATATCTGAAGGCTGTACAGGTGGAGCCTTAAGTCAGCCAGGAGACACAAGTCAAGGAAAAGGAAGTCATTAGACACTGGGAGAGATGAGAAGGCTCATCAGCAAACTAAGAATAGCAACATTGAGATTTATCATGGTACATCTAAAAAAAAACCCAAAACCACCCTTGTTGCTGATAGGAGCAAGCCACACTAGAAGTAGTCTAGAGACAGAAAATTGATTAATTACTAGACTACCGCATATTTGTTACAAATCAGTATAGTTTTACAGTAAACAAGACTCTCCACTCCTTCCTGTGCAACAGTTGGATAGCAGGCAGTTCAACAAAAGGATTAAATAGTATAAACTTCTGTTGAATACTAAATACAGTAATTACTGTAACAATGTACTTTACATTCGTATCTTACTTCACATGTAAAATATAAATGATGCTGCGAAAAGAAAAATCTGATGTAATATGAGCAACTGCAAGAGATATGACTATGGCGAGTCAGACAGACAAACTGCAGGTTGTCAACATCAAAATGTTTTCTGTGAATGATTTGGAGAACTGTTATAATGTGTATTCAAATAATTTCAAGGGTTTGTTCAAAAAGTATAAACAATATTGATGAAAAATGTAAATTTATGAATCACTGAAGTTGTGGCACTTGATTATTCAATAGAGTTTTGTTTTCTGTAACATCAATTTTACAGTTCAGCATTTGTAAGGTAAATGTCTTAGTCCTGAAAAGCAACACCATATTTTTACAGTATGAATTGAATTATATCTAATATAACGTAGTCTGGAGGAATGTGCAGCAAGTTGTCATTCCTTTTTGCTAATGTTTTTTTTTAGACAGCATGTTTTGCAATACAGATTTTAGCCACTGCCATATATTTTATTGTGAAAATAACACTTACGGAAGAAAAATTGATAAAAGGTTATGTAGCTTTTTGCTTTGTTAAAAATACCAGTTCACTATGTGCCACATGCAGAGAAATATGCAAGTGTTTTGATTAGTTTACATTAAATTTACCTTTGCTACAAAAATTATGCCCCACATAGTAGGACTTTTCTTCCCTAAATATTAAGACTTTACTTAGGCAGAAGTAAAGCCTACTCTGGGTATGTTCTTTACTATTTAATATAAAGATGCATTTTTATATATATATGTGTGTACGTTTGTCTTAAACTTGCATTTTTAGATTTTCTATGTGGTTTTCATTAGTAGTAATTGAAGAATAATGCTACACATGTAATTATTGTACTGTATTGTTATCCACACTATTTTTTCAGCTATTGCCTACTTAAAACCCCTGACAAGCATTTAAGAAACATTTTCATTCTAATGTGATGTTTCATCATTTAATTGGACAACAATATGTTCTTTGTCTGATAGAAAATGACTCTGTAGTAAATTCTAAAGAAGTTGCCTTCATGTTCAAGCTAATTGGATATGTCTCCATGAAAGCAGTAACTGGATTTGTTACTGGATTTGACTACAATCTTTAGTCTCCTGTTTGATTTCTTTAGTGTTCTCATATAACAGTAGAAAAACAGAGAAAAATAATTCTAAAACAAAAATATATTCAAATCAATTTTAACATTTTAATGGATGTACAGTCACTTTAAATCCTTACATGACTGCAATTATTTTAACAAATACACTTGATAAGATGGAAAATTTGAG
Organism: Urocolius indicus; assembly: GCA_013401255.1. Classification (NCBI taxonomy): domain Eukaryota; kingdom Metazoa; phylum Chordata; class Aves; order Coliiformes; family Coliidae; genus Urocolius; species Urocolius indicus. The sequence continues at coordinate 128,423 of WBNH01001724.1, read as the reverse complement.
TCATGGTTGAAAACACAGTATGTAAAAATTATGCGCTACTGCAGAGTGCACCAAGAGGCAGTATTCTAGCTATCACAACATAACTGTTCATACCTTTTTTTCTCTCTTTCCTAGAAATATCCTGTGCATCATCTTATACATTTAACTTGTACAGAAAACATCCATTCACTTTTTTTTGTAGACAAGAGTTACAAAAGATAATGCATTGTACTCTTTGTGGCCCGAGACAGCCACAGTATTGCTCTTAAAGAGCTCACCAGGTGCCTGTCAAGACTGACCTTCTTTCTAGTTCAAAAATTAATTGCCTTCCAGTTTCTGTAATTTCTTCATAAAACGGGATGCTATCACTGAGATGAGACATTAGTAAAAAGTAAACATGTGTCCATTTTGGCTGAATATTCCATGCAACATAATGCATAGTATTTTTCATAAGTAAAAACTCCAGATGCTAGTAACTTGGTAAGGAAAATTCTTTATATTTGAAGTAATTTTTTATTTTTACATATATAAAATCACATTTTATTGCCATACTGGAACTTATACTAATAGCATATTTAATTGTGGGATATGTTCACATATTTAGAATATGCTCAAAAATGTTGCTATAAAAGTTTTAAATTATTTAATTTAGTTATGTTACATTATGGAAAAGGAATTTATTTCTTGTTTTTCTCTAACTCAATAAGTGTTAATAAAAAGACTATGATCATGTAGGTGTGCATATGAATAAGAAAAACTTCATGTTTCACGTGTTTATTGTTTGTTTCAGGGATCTGTCAAATAACAGAATTGGTTGTCTAACACCAGAAATGTTTGTTGGACTTAACAGTCTTCACAAACTGTGAGTATAATACCACTTTTGTTTTAAACAGGGGGAATACAAATTATTACCTTGTTTACCCGAGTACAGTTGATAATACATTTTCGTTATAAGAATATTATAGAGTTTGTACTAAAAAAATACCTCTCCTTGGCCTTTGATTCTAGTGATTTGATATTTTAAAGATTTTTTTTTCAATTTTTAATTGTAAAATCTATAAGAATTGCAAAGAAATAAATTTCATTTTCACATTGAAAAGAAGTGGAATGGACAATTTTGTTTGAATGCATTTATATTTGTATGTCTTGCAAACAAAAAAGATCAAGCATATAAATGATTTTTTAGATATCAATTAGAATTTACATTTTTTGTTCTGAAATGTGTTACGTAAGAAAGAAAGCATATAATGAGAAAAACATTTATGAAGTATCAAGTAAATTTGGAATATCAGGGTAGTTCAAATTGCTTCAGTAATAGCAATTTTAGGTAGTCCATTTAAGATGTTATACACTTTATCATAATTCTTTTTGAGTCAGTTTATTGTATGCAACTGCATATGGTATAGAAAGCAATCAACTCACATACCCATAAGCATGCCATAGAGCCTGAGTAGTGATAAATAGATTATCAGACTGTTATAGAAAGAGCACTCAGAAAACATGAGATTATGATACTATACGTGTTCAATTTTAGAAAGAATCAGATGACCTACAAGAAGGGAAAGGATGTGTGATAATGAACTTTGCTAGTAGATGCTAAGTTAACCAGAGAATTAAAAACAAGGTTGATTTTGAAGAAGGACAGAAGGAATGTACAGGATTCCATGACTGGCTAGTAAAATAGCAGGTGAAATTTAATGTAGATATTAAGTGATGCGAGGTGGAAAACCAGTCTGGTCTGCGCTAACCATTAAAACACAGGAAAGATGTTTTGAGATTATAGTGGATAATGCCATGAAAACATCTGCTCAGTGTGATTTTTAAAAAAATAGGGACTCTTATTAAAGAGAATAATAGAGACTCTTATTAGGAGAACAAATTGGAAAACATCCATTGTACTGCAGGAAAAAAAAAGCGAAGAAATTGTATTTTTAATACTGTGGGCAGTTCCAGTCTACTCATCTCCAAAAGATGACCCAAAACTGGAAAAGGTTCAGAGGACAAAAAGTACAGGCAAAGGTTTGGTACAGCATAGGCAAGTACTAGGAATGAGTAAGTTGGCTATGACTTTCCTGTCTGGCAAAGGGACAATTCGCAGGAAGAGTCCTGGTTTGCATCGAGATTTTGCCAGACCTAGGAGGACTCTGTATCTTCATTCATATTTTTCTTCATTCCTGAGTTGGAAATGAATTCCTGTACTACATCATGGTGTGTTAAAGATCTCGTGCTTTCTTCCTCTCCAGCCAGTTCTGGCATTTCCTTGGAAAAAAGGGAAACCATTCTAAGAATATCTGCCATGAGGTCAAGATGACACCACGTAAAAGGCTGATATCTGGCATGCTTACTTACATTAGTGAGAGTAACTATACCAAATCTCTGTTGAAAACAAGTGAGACCAGGTGATGGGAAGAGCCTTGACAATATGTCATTTATCAGGTGCAGACTGCCCCTCTTTTTACTCATCTCAGATGAGTTGTAATATCAGGGAAGCCCAACATCCTTATGGAGAGTTTCTGATTCTCTCTTTGTTGTGCACAGTGAATATGACTGTGACTGTATAGCCAGATTAACACAGAAGGTATTCAGTATTAACTGGAAAGTGACTCTATATACTAGAAATAACTACAATAGAAGCTCCATTAGTAAATCTTCCAGACTCCATCTTAAAAAATGAATTAGAAGGTAAATACAGAACTTTGGTCTAGTGATGATAAAGAACAGAAATTAATTCACAGTGAGCATACAAATTTTGTTCTGTGACAAATGTTTGGCTGTACTGCCCCTTTTCTCTGAAGACCATGAAAGAGTGTGGATGTATATCTCAACATCCTTCACTTGTAACAGAAACGTCAGAAAAAGGCATATCATGCATACTGAATGCCCATAGTTACTGGGCTTATGAAACAACACCCTTACATATCCCTGTTCATTCTAGCAACTGTGACCTGAGTCAGTGTTGATAAATCTTTTCTGAGCGTGTAGATCCAAAGAAAGTCTCACCAGTTCCCTCTACACCATTACTAATGTGGTATTTTCTTGCATCTACTCTTTTTGTGCGTTATAAGTAAATATTTATTTTCCTCAAGATGGGGCTAACTTTCATTTCCAAGGAGATGTGGATCCAGGGCTTTCTGTATGCTTTGCTTCTGAGGCCCCAGTTTACAGCAGAAATTTGAATTAGACCTTTCTTAAGTATAATTCTCAAGTGACATTCTTGTTACACTTTCAGCTTCGAATAATATTATTTAATGAAATTACTAGACTTCTCATCTTCATGAATGTTCCCCTCTTGTATGATAGTTTTTTTAATATTGATCAATCCTTCTTTTTTTATTACATTTTGTTTTCACATGCTTATATTTTTGACAATCACTAATGAAAACACTAAATATAATCAGTCACAAATCTGTTTCTGCAGAACACCAGTAGTGTCACACTCTCCTGCTTTCTATCCTGTCCATTATCTTATCTTGTCTTACTGTAAATGCACTTAATGTCAGGTTCTTCATGCTTTTATGGATGTTATATCCATGCATCTATGAAAAAAATGATGATTCTGGCTGCCATTATTCTGCCCTTGTTGTATTTGATGAAGTATCTGAGTGATTTTTGAAATAAAGAAAAATGGAAAAAAACATTGGCAAATCAGAAGTGGGGAAAAAAATTAATATTTGAAGATGCATCACGTAATCTTTCATCTTTCATACTAGAAAAGGCTGCGGGAACTGAGACTGTTTAGTCTAGAGAAGAGGAGACTGAGGTGATATCTTATTAACATTTAAAATATCTAAATCCTGAGTGTCAGGAGGTTGGGGCATCCCTTTTTCCTCTTGTATCTAGCAACAGGACAAGAGGTAATGGGATGAAGCTGGAACACAAAAAGTTCCACTTAAATATAAGAAAAAACTATTTTACTGTGAGGATAAGGGAGCCCTGGCACAGGCTGTCCAGAGGGGTTGTGGAGTCTTCTTCCTTGGAGGTCTTCAAGACCTGCCTGGACATGTTCATATGTGACCTGATGTAGGTGAACCTGCCTCTGCAGAGAGGTTGGACTAGATGATCTCTAAAGTTCCCTTCCAACCCTATCAGTCTATGATTCTATGATTCTAATAATATGAAAATATTGCTAATTTACTAGACAAGGAAAATTAATATTTATTTTAATATACACTTATCATGATACTAACAGGAAAAAAACATTAACTTTTATACTAGTATTTTCATTTGAATGGAATTAGCCTAAAAGGACTCTACTTGCCCAGGTTTGGGTTTTTTTGATTTAACTAGTAGTCATACTGTAGATGTTCTTGGGTAAGATCATTTCCAGTATTTATGTCTATTGCTCCAGTAAATACCTGTAATCCAAATAACCAGCCTTACTGAACAGAATAGGAAATAGTAGTAATGAGACATATTTAGACTATATATAACATTTAATCGGTCTTAATTTCTCACTTATAGGAGTATTTTTAAGTGGTTTTCCACTTTTCTTATTGTAATTTCTAAAGTTAAAATTAGTTTTTGGTAGTTCTTATACTTCCTCTATGCTTCGTTTCTTTCTTATAACCTTTTCATTTTCATTATAGCCTCTCTACTTTTTTTTTTTTTTTTTTTTAGGATTTAAGATTAAGTTATTTATCCGTTTAGTCTATCTTCCATTTTTCTTATTTAGGTTTTAAATTGCCTTTCTTCCACTGGCTTAACCAAAGCCACCATCCTATATTCCTGTTCATGTACTGTAGTAATTCTTTGCTGACTATTTATTTTATTTTAAAAGTCAGATGTTTGGAAATCAGAGGCATACAAGTAGATAAGCCTAAATTCTTCTTTCATCTCAAGTAAAACAGTTCATAAGTGCTATGTCAAGATTATTACTTTCTTTTTCATAGAGTTCATCCTCCTTACCAATCCAAAGTCAAGAGTACCATTACTTGTTGGATCAGTGATTATTTTGTGAAGAAATGAAACCACAATGTCAGTCAAGAGGAACTATTCCCTGCCTTTCAGAGTATCATTTGTTCCTTGATCTTGGAAATCTCATACAACGACATAGTGCTGATAGCAGTTCTTTGAATTGTGATCTCAATTTGTCTCTAGTGTAAAAACTAGTGGCTGTTGACTGCAAGATAATGCCACCTGCTTCTTTTCTAACAGTTTCTAGAAATTTTCCCCTTGGAAGTTCACACAAACTTCCCAGAATGAAACTTTAAAAACACATTTAAAATACAGTAAGTCACCTTTCACTTGCTACTGATACCTCTGAATTGTGTTTACTTGTCACTTAAAGGATATGAGAAAGCTGTTCTCTGAAACGTTATGAAGAAGCATTTACTTAGTGTAACACCAGTGTGTATAATTATACCAAGGAAATGATGTCAAGTTCATAAGAATGGAACTGGTTTCAAAACCATGAAGTATGGTTTAGATAACTGAAGGAGCAATATAAGACTATTTACCTGTGCATTTATGCAGTTGTTGATTGTGGTAATCAGAGCTCTCCTGTGTTACTTTAGCAGAGACAAAGTACAGAAGGATCTTTGCAGGCTTTTATCAAAACCAGTAGGGAGAGCCATGAGTCCACTGGAAGAAGCAAAGGATGTAAATCTTTTTATGCACCTTCTGTGAAGTACATAGATGAGATGTTCTTATACTGTTTACAAGCACAAATACCAGATGAAACAAAAGAACAATGTGTTTCACTCAATCTCATAAATCTATTTCAGTTTGAAAAAATGAGGGAATTAGACCTGAAAACTTAGCTCTAGACCCAAAGCAATACAGATTATTTAACCAAATGATGCGATGCATATATCTAAATTGAGTCAGGTAAAGGTATAAATATAACACTTCACTAAAATGAAGAATGAGAACTGTCTGAGCTTTCAGGTAAAATGCAAAGCCTCTTCAGAGGGCTTTGTGGTTTTGTGCAGTCTATTTTAGAAGAGGATATCCTGTACAATCCTTGAACCAAGAAAAAGTAATTAATAGTATCATTTAGTATCGCTTTGAAAACATGCACACATGGAGAAACCACAAAGAACTATAAGACTCTTGACAGGGTAGAAAGGGAGACTTTTACTCCAATTGCAGTCAGGATATATATTTCAGTGAAAAGGAATTAAATTTCAAGTTACTAATGAAATCTAAAATTTCACACAGTTCCTGAATTACTACAACCAGTGAATTGTGATTATGTTGCTTGAGACTGATCTCATTTTTACACCTTCTTGGATTTGATGATCTGGATTTGACTCTGGAAAATGATTCCAAGATGCTTTCACATCATAAGACAGATGCAGCTTACAATGCCTTAGAAAATTTATTGAGAAAAATTATTGTTTTCCAGGATAATAGCTTAATTTTTGGGGCTTACATATTACCCTTTTGCAGCATTTATGCTGTGATGAGGTGCACATATTCTAACTAGGAGTGACATAATTGAATACAACAAATCTTCCAAATCTCCTTTGGCCCCTCAGTGGCTATGTTTCACTGCTTTATTACAGAATTATGTATGCAAATATACTTCTGCTAGGTAATGGAGCTGCCTTCCACATTAATTCTGTTTATATTTTATCTAAATATCAAGAGCTGTGGAATACTTGGAGGGTGCCACTGTATTGGTATACTACAATTCATTTCATTAGTTTCCCAGAAGTTTGCTCTTCAGGTTCTGAAATGTTGCAATCTGTTGAAATCTGTTTCAACAAGGAGCTACTGCTGGATCTTGCTTTTGGAAGTTTGTAACAGAACTTTCTCCTTACTTCCAATAGTTTGATTAAAATATACCTGATTTATTCTTCCTTTTGTTCCTGAATCATCAGCAGCAGTTACCTTTATGGTATTAATTTACCATAAATTCTTGTGGGACTTTCTTGCTGTCATCAAAGCAACTAATCACTTTTTATGGCATTGGAAATCAAGTACAAAACTAGTAGCATATTGAATCCAAAAGACTCCACTTTAACAACATAAAGAAAATATGCCACAAAACCTGCCCTCTCTGTATTTCTGTCGGTTTTTTACCCCTCCTGTCTTAGTTTTTTGACATAGAAGATCAATCTGTCACCCTTGCATTCAACTTCCACTTTTTAATCATGCTTATAAGCATGAAGGATTCTTCACATTAGTATACTTCTTCTTCCACCTATATTTTGCCTTAGAACAGTCTTTTGAGACATAACTCCTTTTAACTGTTGTATATTTGTCATTTGTATTAACGCTTTTGGCAACAGTATTTTATTAATTTCTGTAAAAGCACAAGAGTATTTGATATAAGAAAAATATAATTGCAGGACCTTATATATAAGACTTAAATTATTTCACCTCTGATATAACAGAAAGCACATGTTTCTGTTAATGGCATAGTAAGTGCTATTAGCTTTGGAGTGCATTAATTTGTTATGTTTGAAATGTTTGCAAACTAGGTGATACAGATGTTTTTGGAACAAATGTCCTTTTAAATCAAGCTAGAGTGAGTTTTTTAAGATATCTAAAATGGCAGAATTTCACAACACAACAGTATGCATTTGGAGATATTTTAATATATTATAACATAAATGATGTGAACTGACAGAACCAGGCATTTGCATGGTACTGCAGCTATCTGACTCAGAAATGTATGTGTTATTGGGGTGATTTGAGAAGATTTCTAAAAGCTGTTCCCACTGGTGGAGATCCTTATACTGTAATTACATGTTTCTTGGGCATAAAAATATATTGCTTTATTACTTACACAGCCTTGTAGACATGAGTCAAGTTTTTTAATTATTAGAGGCATTATGGAATGACCTAGTCATTGCCAGAATAATGTGAAAATTTGGATTGTTAACCTTGTGCTAACTTTTGGACTGTCGGGAACTCAATTATTCCACCACTTGGCAAAAACACTAAAGAAAGAATTATATATTTCTCTGTCATGATAACAAGAACCCAAACATCTGTTAATGGAACATGAGTCCGGAATTTTTACATTTAGCACAATGTAGGTCAGTTCTGGCTAGATATCTTGGTGGATTTGGTAGGACCTATGGAAAACACATAAATTCAGTAGACACATAATTGAAACGTCTAGCAGGTGCATAGCTACCATACATCTGTAGCACCTGCGACAGCAGCTATGGAAATGAAAGCTATTTCCTAAAATAGTCATCAGACGTAAAGCTTTCCTTTGGCTCAAATGGAATTATCAAACTTCAGACTTGGCATTCTGTTTGTTTTGCTATATGAAACCTGGCTAGCTATTTAAGGGAATAAATAGGATTTGCATTAGATCAGTTGTCATACTTCAGAAGAGTAAGGCAGAGAAAAGAAAACTCCTGGACCTGTATTTCTGCCTTCTGACTAGCACCCATGCAAGGCTATGCAGATTGCTTTCCTCATCCTCAGTTCATCATTATTGTACTCTATCAGTAAGTTTATAAAACTGTAAATGCTTTCATATTAGTTTAACCACTTCTGTTTTACTTCAGTATAAATGTCAGGTTATCAGTTTCTGATATAGTTCGTGTAATGTCCCAGTTCACTGAGCTGTTTCAATATATGCCTTGTCAGGGCTCATGTCCAATAAGCACATGAGTAGATCCATTTAATTTTAACTAAAGAAGTAACTGAGCCCTTGTGAAATATTCAATATTTTTAGTTCCTGATAATAAACCCAAAATTTAAAGGTACAGAAACAGATATGTACAAACATTCATTTCCACCTTTAGACATAGACACACCTGAAGAGATACTCATAAGCCCTTCCATTTCCAAAAGCTTTGCACAGCTATATTAAAAGTGCACTGTTAAACAAAATCTTAACAATAAGTTCCATTATGTCAACTCATCTCATCATCACTCAATTTAAAGAAAAATAATTTCACTTAACATTACTAATCCAGTTCATCTTTCTATGTTAGTAGAATTTTGCGTTAAACCACCATGAAAATGTAAAGTATTAAAAGTTTGTATTTTTTTTCATTAAAAAAGTGTAAAAAATAACATTATAGTTATCCTTTGAAGAATGCTCCATAAAATAATTTATAAATTAGCGGTGTTTTATCTTCCTTCAAAAATTCATTGATCCATATGTATCTGTACAGATTTCTGTAGCAAGTATGGTTCTTTTTATTTGTCCTTACTATATGAAGATTGTTCAGGTCTTTTGCAGCTTGGTAGATTTCTCAGCTGTGGGACATTGCTCCTGATCTGAATTTGTATCTTACACATTCTTTTCTTTGTAGATGTAAGAGAAGTAAAATCAATAATTACAAAAACACTCTTTTTAATGAAAAAGTAATGAAACCAATTTTTTTTCCTAGTCTACATCTTTTTCTATATGTAACAACAAATCCCCAGTGAAGAGATCTGAAATTTCACTGAGAGAGGAAACTCTGTAGCCTTCCTTAAGTTCAGACACGTAGGCTTCAGACACTGGATAGAAAGGAACATATACCAGTGTTTTAAATGTAGATAATCCTTGTGCTATGAGACATATGCTTGCATACAGCATTAATTTTTCAGTTTACTGCTAAAGAAACAGTATCTTAGACTTGACATTAAGTGTTTACCTTTCATAATTTTAAGACACTATCAGAACAATACGGTTAAACTAGACAAAATTAAATTGCATCTGTTTAAAAATAAGCAGCCTAATCTATTCAGCCAGCAAGACAAGAAATAATAAAATAGTAGTTAAAATAAAAAATATTTCAATTTAAGGATGAGAAAAATCAGTTTGTTTGAAGTCTTTTGTAATAACACTATTTGTGCAATTACTTTGAAAACTCATTACTGTTTTATTGCTTGAATTCATCTAAGAATTATTAAGACATTAGTTTTATTTATGTTGAGGTTGCATTCTTGATACACAATAAAAATACAACATACGTGGACTAGTCATGGTATGAATATTTTCACTTACATTCTAGGATGTACTCTTCTAGAATTCTATTAAATATGTAAAAATATTCCTGTTTATTAGACCAAGCAAATGGTATGTATGCCTGCTGTGAAAATAAAAGAAGTAAAAGTGGATGATTTGATTTGAATATTGCTATCATTTACAAAAAAGCAATTTACAAATTTACTATGTTTTTACTGTTGTCAAGAAAGCAGAATTTCTTAAATAGCATTAGGAAAATTATACAGTATAACAATATTGATTTCTTCTTGTATTTGTTGTAACTGTCTGTAAATTACTTTTTTTTCTAGCAATTTGTCAGGGAATATTTTTTCAAGTCTCATGAATGGACTTTTTTCTGAGCTGCTAGCTCTGAAAGCACTGTAAGTATCATTGCTTATGTTTAGAAAACTGAAATATTTGAGAAAGAAATTATAATACACATGGCAGATTTGAATATTAATTCAATCAGGATTGCTTCTAGTAATGTATGACAAATGTGAAATATATAGCATTTTGTTATCAATGCCTGTCTCAGTATTGATGACCTTCTGTCTTCTACCTGTCCAAGTGAAATTAATAGTTCTGACAACTTGATCCTATCCTTGAATAGCTTGGTCTGTCCATTTTGAACAACATCCCTGTTTCTTGTCCTTTGCAGTCTTAATGCTTTCCATGCTTTCATGCATTACATCATATAAAAATTCTAAATACACAAAAACACTCAAGTTAAATATTTTTCTTGGAATTGTAATAACAATTCCCAATATTGACTGCTCCCACGGTCAAGTTTCTACTTTAAAAAATGAAAGTGTGTTATGACTTTTTATAGCAGCACATACTCACCTTTAGTTTAGTAGTCAACAATGCAATTCTGTAACCAAATCAGAATTTGGACAGAATGTCTTGGATGTCAGTAACAGTGGAACAATATGTATTAGTTGTCTCAGCCTATCTTTATAATTATACATTGACAGTTATGCATATATCTAGAATTAGTTCTCTTTGGAAACAGATACATTTAATCTAACAGAAGACTGTATATTTATGTAAATAGCATGTATACTGATTGTGATTTTTCTTTACTTTCTAGACATTTCAACACTGATTCACTCATTTGTGATTGTAATCTAAAGTGGGTCTTGCAATGGGCCAGAAATACTTCAGTTCGAATAGCGGAGGAAACAGTTTGTGCTTACCCCAGTGCTTTACAAGGACTGTCATTTCGTAACCTGAAGGAAAACCAGCTGATATGTGGTGAGCTGTACTGTCATTTAACATTACAAATTGAACTGGGATCCAGAGAAAATATTAAAAAACAGAAATTATGAAAAAAAAGAAAAACAGTAATAAATCTGTCTTTATTATAGGCACAAGAAATTCCAATATATAGCACAGAAAATACAGCTAAGATTGAAAGAGAATGGAAAAAAAATACAAGTTTCTTGTTTCATACAAAATAATATATATAACAAGAACACCACTGTCCTGTGTGTATATTAGGTAACATGTAATTATGATTGAAAATATTAACCCATGAGGGTAACTACATTGTATGCTGCATTAAACTGAGGATTCCTACAGGGATTTATAGACTGTTTCTATTAAGGTATATCTCTGACAATGGCATAAATGTAATTTTTCATTTTTTTCATTTTTATAAACCTAACTACATATTACACATTTTAGCACTGGGTCCTGGGAATTAATAGAATTTTTACAGTGAGCTTCAGTTAGGTGAATTCTGCATTTAAAGATGTAGAAGTGAATCGCATTTTGGAAAAGATTTTCTACTATAGCAAACATGATGGATATGGTGTGAGAAAGGAAACAAAACAAAGAGTGAAGAAAATTCATCTCACACTGACATTTTTTGAAAGTATCACATATTGCAGAGAAAAAAATCATTGCTCAAGATGATGCTGGTGGGTTCCATAATCAGAAGTATAATTTCACACATACTTGATTAATCACAGAATCTTTGAATCTTTGGCTTTCCTGGATGACAGAAAATTGCTGGGATGGTGACATTGCTAATATTTTATAGAAACAAAAGAAAAGTCACACTTCTCTCCTAATAACTGCAAGACGAGTGCTGCGTGTTGCTAACATGTTTATAGCTGAAGAGCAATTAGAGTTAACTGGCAAGTTGACAAAAAATTTGCTTTTAGCAGCAAATACAGACATTTAGAAGTTGAGAGAGATGCAAAAGAATGTGAACACCAGGTAAAGATGGTGCATTGGCTCAATTGTTGAGGAAACACAGATACTTGTCTAGAGGCATGTAGGAATGAGCTCATGTGAGCAAATGACAGAGAATTTTTCAGTAGGCCTGTGTTACTGAACATTTGAAAACCTGTAGTACTTCTCAAATATCAAACTACCATTTTATAGAAACCCAGCACGGTTATGTTTTCCAACAGGAAAAGTCCTTCTTCTGAAGAAGCTGGAATTATCAAAAGAATTGATTAAGGACTGTTAATTGATATTTCCAGGTTACCAATGAATAAGTCTGTGAATTTTATGGAGGAAATGAAAGCAATTTCACAGATTTTGATAATTTAATTTCTAATGGGACTTCTTGCCATACCTCTGATACGAAATTTAAAATGTCCATCTAGTTCTTATTGCTATTTATAATGTTTATAGTGTACTTGACAAGGTTTGTAATGACTGTAAATAGCTTGACGCTGCTTTTAATATCCACAGTGATTATGTCTGCTGAGCCTTCCACCAGCTCTGTTATGTGTGCCAGGTACTTCACAGTGCTCTTAATATCTGTTGGGGGATTCACAGTGCCCACAACATTTAGCAATTTAATTTTCAGTTACTTACTTTGAATTTAGACATAATAGAAGGCTCTCTGAAACCAAATTTGTAACAGGTATTGAAAATGTTGTAAAACCAATATGAGTTAAAATATGCATAGCGCTAATAAAATTAAATATATCTTAAAAATACTAAGTGAATTACAGAACTCCTGCACTAGAACATCTTCCATACTGTTAGATATTTGTATTTACAGTTACTGATCTTTCTTCTACATTCTAGTAGACATCGTGAGGTATCGTAGTCACAAGATCAACAAAGAAAAGAAGAATGGAAAGGAAAAACTGAAAATAGAAGGCAAAGATCTTTGTAGATAAGTTAGGGAAAGAATCAAAAAAGTCAAAAGTATGTGGAGAGGAAACCAGACAGTAAAAAATCTACATAGCTACAGGGAGCAGTTTGCTATGAGTTTTCTGTATGTTTTGATGGGAAAAGAAATAATCTTTCAATTTTTTTTTCTGTCAAATCTTTCTCATGCATCTGATAACTCACAATAGCCAAAGTAGTCACTTGTTGAAAACAGTTAGAAACCTACTTTAGGAATTTTTATAACTTAAGTAACTGCACAAGTTTGGAATTCACAGAGTTCTGCTTGCATATTTCATTAACTTAAATCTTCTTTAATAAAAGTCTTCACATCTTCACTAAAAATCTCCACTCTCAAAAATGGTCAGTTGTAAACCAATTTTTGACAGTGTTGGAAACAAGACTAAAAAGTTAGTTTGAAATGTTAGTTAGTTTTGCCTTTGTCTTCTACCTTAATTATGAGGGACTGAACTGAATTCATAATTGTATGGACAGAGTATCTTTCTGAAAAATGATTGTGAAATTGGCTTCGTGCAGTGCCTTGTTACTGTTTCTCCATGACTCCAAATAAAACTTGCTCAATTTACAGGAGGAAAATGACATTTTCCTGAATACCAGTGCTATAAATTCCACCTGAGGTCTGATAGTCTGATTTTTCCTTTTGCATGTCATCAGCAGAAATGCATTCTATAAGCCAAATTCTTCATTCATGAAAGATCTATATGAGTTTCGGACTTCAGGGGATTATGAGGGATTGCTTTTAAAGCTGAGTTTTGATTATTTACACAGATGAATGAAATATTAGAATTCAGTTTCTACAGTCTCAAAGCTATGTTATGTCAATGTTATTGAAGTAACATGACTAGGTAGTAAAAGATTAGTTATTCTGAAAATTACAATTGACATATAACTGGTAGAAGATGTTGACTTATGAAACAGATGTTTTGAAGTGCTGACTTACTTGTCTCCCCCAGTTAGATTTTATTTAAAGTTTAGGAATTAGTTGACATAACATCAATAATCTTTGAGTAAATGATTTGGCTAAAAATTATGTAAAACTTTACTAAATTATATGCATTAAAAAGGTGATATTTTAAAGTATACATATTATTTTATAGTAATTTAAGACATTGTTATTTATTTATTTCCACCACAATGAAAATAATCTAATTCTCCTGGGACAGCATACTATTTCTCCTGCAGGTCTTTTACAAATTAAAGTAGTGCTTTTTGCATGTATGTTTTCTCTACACATGTTTATAAATAGGTAATTTGGACCATTCCATCTTTTTTTTTTTTTAATTAAAAAATAAATTGCTTCAAACATAAGAAGATATAGAAGGAGATTAAGATTTTTTTTTTTACTCTGAGTTTGATGCATTTATACATAATAAATTACATCTTTATTCCTTATCATTATGCATGTTTCTGTGCAGAGAATGAATAGGTATATTTCTTTTTTTATTATCTACAGCTTTCCAGGTTTGTGCAGTCTATTGTCTTAATCTTAGTCATCACGTTGTTGCACAGACCTATAAAGCAGATAGGTTAAAAGAACTAGATGTAACGTCTTGTCAGTTCTTAGAAATCCTAAATGTAGAGAGGTGCCCAGATTTTTTTCAGGTCCCTTTGCTTTATTTGACGAGATCGTTTGATACATATACATCCACACTATCTCATCACAGCACTTTCAAGAAAGCTAGTTTTGTTGCATGTCACCCTTCCTGTTCCTAGCAGTCTACTGTAAGGTGATCTGACAGAACGTCTGATAAACCAAACTTTAACAGTCTTGAGTAGCTCTCAGGCCATGTTAGAGCTCTTTCCATCTGACCCTTTTATGAGGAACTGCCTAAATGTAATCCCCTAAAATTATGTTCAACCTCTTGTTTTGCTCTCTGTGTTGATGGAAATCTATGTACAAGTCTTTTTCTTTATTATTATTATGCACCACTTCCTTGCTATACTGTGTTTAATGTGGGAAAACCTCCTTGCATGTTGAACCGCTTCAACCTAGGACTGTAGGACAAGAGTGATAATGATTTCTAAGATACAGCATTATTTATTCACCTGTATTATGCACATCTCTGAAAACTCTATGTCATTGCAATAATTACAACCTACAAGGACAAATGAAGACAATTATCATAGGTATTATTAATGCATGCTGTTCATATACCATTCTCAGTTAAGAAATTTCCAGAGTAAGAAAGTAAATATAAGCTCAAATCTTAGATAAATTCATTTTAAGACATAGTCTCAGGAGAAAATGTGGTGGAAATAGAACTTGCAAAGCACATACTAATAGCAAATTACAAAACAAAATATCATAGCTGATATTTATAATTTATATCATTTTGCTTTCTTGTATTAACATTGCTCAGGTAGCATCTGTTTTTATGTAGTGTCTTATCTACCTTAACAGGAGTAGGGTGACCTCCCTAGGCTCAGGAGCCTGTTTTTCAGAAGCTCTGAATATCTAGAAAAGGATATTGAATTATCTTGTGGCTCTGGGTGCTCCACAGCCACGAGAAACAACTGTAGTGTGCATAATGTGGCTTAGAGGGGTCATTACACTATGTTATTTTAAAAATATGTATTATGATAAGATGTATATTCTATTAATGGGTAGTACAGTTATTGATTGCGATCAATAGATTAATAACTGTTTACATCAAAATTGTAGTGAGAAATTGTTTCGGCTCGTTCTTACTTTACTTATAACTTTATTAGTCAATTAGGACTTTCATTATGGATGACAAGGAATGAGCACTCAAAACAGAGAACTGAAGTTTTATCTGTTTAAGTTGTGTATGATTAGGTTTCTAGCATGCCTTGGGGAACTGTCTATTGAGGAAAGTGTTAACACTAAAGAAAAAAAAAATCATCCTACTGAAAACAGAATAAAGAATGGAAGATAATAACAACAGGTTGCAAGTGTCCAACAATGTTTGAGTTACTTCTTTCTCTCTGAATTCCATAGACTACTGCAAAGTGTTACCTGTTGTTAGTTGTGATTCATAAAATATTATTGAGATGTGCTTTTTGGGGAATGATAGACTCCCTACTTAGGAGGGAGTATTTCAGGGGGAGGGATAGAAATAAAAGGGATAGATCCTTTCCTGACTTCTGTAATCTGTGATACAATATATTAAAAGTTTTGTATAAAAAGTAAATACATATTGAGAAGGAGGGGATATAGTTGTTAGGGAATTGTTTGTACTTTACCAGCACCTTGTATTTTGTAATTTCCCTCACTTCACTGAGAATCAGGATATTCGTCCTCTAAAGGAGCAGAGTCAGATTAAAATGTAAGCACTTTCTGCTCTAATGCTCTGTACCTGTTCACATTGAAACTGCTGCAAACCAAAAAAAGAGATAACTCATTTATATTCTTTATGCACTCTTTATACTAGTGTACTTAAGAGATTTCTTGACCATTTTAAGATTTAATTTCCTACATAGAAAGATATGAAGTACTTTCATCCTTACTTACCTACTGTCACATTTTCTAATATGCATTTCTCATGCTTAAATATCATCAGAACATTAAGGCATATTTCTCTTGGGCCACATGCAGCTCCCTAGTCTATTTTTATAAGCATTTTTTGTTGCAATCTCGCCTAAAATACCACAAAAATTCAGAACATTCAGGGCACTTTAAATCAATTAGAGTAATACTATTGGGAAAAAAAGATAACATTTTCTTTTCTCTAATTCTTGTTTGAAATACTTAAAACAGTGCGGCTTTAAATTTTTTCTCAGCAATGGTGGAAAAGAAATGTTTTAGATGCTACTATGTATGTTGAAATGTCCTTATTTTACATCATGTACTTTCAAGTTTTCCCTTCATCCCTTGCAGAGTAAGTCTGTTTCCACTGTCCCATAGTAAGAAACTTGAAAGAGAGATGTTAAAAAAATGCTAAAAATAGAAAAAAGAGAGATTTATAGTAGGAAATTCTACCTTTGAAAGAAGACCTTTTCAACATTTAAATTTAGGTCTGAAATCTGCCTTCAGCTTCATTCTGTGTCAGCTTTTAAGTATTTTGTGCTAGGAATATTGGGAGAGAAGTGGGATTTGAAGTTACTCTTTTATATGGTGACAAAAACTAATTATCTACATTGGTATTCAAGACTTAAAATGACAGTTGTATATATATATATGCACATAGATTGTTCTTAAAAGTCTCCATTCCTACATGAAAGATAACAATAACAAATACTGCCTGAAAGTTAACAAGAACTATTTTTTCTTCATTTATTTCTTTCTGTGTACACAAAACATTTTTATTGTCTCATTTGTTATTCACTTAAACTTAAGGATGAGCTTGAGATCATCATTTGAACCATTTCTTTCTTTATTTACATGTCATTCTTACTACATTAACACAATGTAAATATTGAACTGTGGAGTGGTGTGGTGTGGTTTTTTTTTCAGTATATAGTAACTAAACTCAAAACCTCAAGAACAAGGAATGATGTATTAATTATCCCGATTTAGATTTCAGTCCTGCAGTTTCTTGGCAGTCTACAGATAGCCTGCTGCATTCATGCAGAGTATCGTTGTCTTCAAGAATATGGGGGATCAAGACTTCATCTCCAGTTCTGCAGGGAGTGTCTGATCATATGAATAGGTCTAATTATATTGAAATAGGAGTATTCACATTAGTAACCTTTCACAGAATTAGATTTTGCAAGACATGGATAGTGATACAATTAACTGTAATTAAACCCCCTTGCAATTATTTCTGTTATACAAAGTTAACAATTCAGGATTTTCTTAAATAACAAAATACACATCATGACAGAATGTCTATAAATCAAGTAAAAGAACTGTACATTTTGGATCTTTCAAAGACAGATGTAGTAGATCCATTTTCTGTGAGAGCTAAGGGGACATTTTCTATATCAAAGATGGTTTCTATGATACCATGTGGTAGTATGAAATCAGCAGTGCTCTAATCTTTTGGCTCCTAACTCTAATTTCTTATTCTAATAAAATGAGTTTCAGTCTTGGGAAATAAAGGAATATGTTCCCTACATTTAATGTTAAATATTAGTATCTGATTTCTGTAGTGGTAATTTAGAACACTACTGCAAGGTTTAGGGTACAAAATTACTAACATTTAAATCTTATAAATGTGAAATAACAGAAGTATTGAAATGGTCATATGATAAATTTAAAGGATGAAGTTTCACCACTTTATTTTCTATCATAGCTATTCTTAAACCAATCAGAGATTTTTAACATATAGTTGTGTATTATTTTCTACATAGTCTTTGCTAGCTTGTTCTAAAAATCGGGCAATGATAAGACAGCCAGCCCTTAGTAAAACCCTTGGAGTATCCCAGAAGATATACGCTTTACTCTTGATGTGGTAACATACATTAAAAGACTAGGGTTACGTTCTATCCTGGTAATTTCTAGATAAATATCTAATCTACTTTACCAAAGCTGTGTTAATGTTGTCCAGTTAACAGCAGTTACAGTTTGTTGTAATTAATCTTAATTGTTCTCATGGGAAAGTTCTCTATAAAGCTTCCATCTTAACCATCTCTGTTCTACTTAAGTGGAATATACCATAGTGAAATTTCACATTTTAATACCACATTTCATCATACAGCACTTTATGTAAAAAAATATCTGTTCAGAGCTGCAGTTCCTGACACCATCAACTTCACTGAGAGGAGTTTGGAATGGAAAATTTTCTTACAATGACTGGGACAAGTTTTTACTTCAACCCAACTGTCATCTTTTCAGCATTTTTTTCTGACTTCTACATTTATTTTTCACTGAGCGTTCCAGCAGCATAGATAGATAGTCTGCTGGACTCTAGGCAATTAAGTTAAGCACTGCCACTCTTGGGACCTTCCTGCTGCCATGTTTCCATGGCCTAAGTTTGTGTTAATTATATGCAAATAAAAAGAAGGTGGCTAGTTGGTGCTTAACGATTGGAAAGATGAGCACTACCACTGCACTTCCTAGTTAGGTAAAGCTAATGTTTATATTTTGCAAAGCTAGTTGCTTTACCTTGCCAGCACTCACCCAATTTTTGTGTCTGCAAGCTGTAATGAAAGTGCATAGCCATTAGGCTGCCAGCTTGCTTCCCATAAAGATAATTTGAATAATCAAAATTAGCTTTGTAGCAATGGCTTCTCTTGCCATTGAAGGAATTTGTGTTGATAAACCTTCCAATACCATAGTTGGCATGGTCTTCAAGTTTTGGGGTGTGGCAAAGAAACAGATCTTCCTCAGCTTCCAAAGTTGATTTCTGAGATAATTTGAAAATAAGCAATTGAAAAGTGGCAGGATAACTTCTGTGTCTTTATTTGATTAGAAAGAAACCAGTAATGAAAAAAATTCCTTGCCCTTTCTTTTAAAATTCTACCTTTATTTTGTGTGTATGCAGATAGTGTTTTTGATTAACCGGACTGAAACCTTGGATTTCCTATTGTGGAAAATTTTCAAATAGCTGTTGCCATTTTACAAATTAATGTTATGATATTTGGCATTTATATAAAATGCTATTAAGTGAAACCTGCTACCTCTGTATTTTTCTACCTCTGCTTTCCCGTGAAGTAAATCTCTGCTATCAGTGTTTTTCCACTGCTCCCTCACTTAAAATGGTTGTAATAGATACCACACACATCAGTCTCTAGACCCAGTGAAAAAATGACAATTTATTTTCACAGGGCTTATAAATGCAGGAGAAACTGCTGTAAAGAAAGGTTAAAATACCTTGTCATGGCTAGATATGCCACGCACCTGCTGAGTGCTTTCTGAAACCTGTATGACTTGAGATTTGCTAAAAGTGACTAGATTTGAATTGTGATTTTTCCAGCTCAGCCTTTCTTAGTTTCTACACAGGTGTAACTTATTTTAATTAAATCTGAGTAGTTATGGAATCAAAGAATTTCTCAGTGAATCTGTCATCCAAAGCTATGATTGTAGCTCTTCTTGGCTGCACTGAATTTAATCTTGTCTTTTGTTGATATGGAGTATATTTATGAGGTTAGCAAACTAAGATAACTGAAGCACCAGTAGCAGTGAACTGTGGCATCCTGGACTCACCAAACTCAGGGTAAATGCGCTGCGATTGCTACTTCTGTTCAACTCCCTGCAGCAACATCTACGTTCTTATCAGTGCCTCAGTCCACTGACCGTGCTATGCCTGCTCATGAGACATAAACTCTTTCTCTTTTTCCCAGCTTTGATAGCTTGACAGAAGTTTACAGGAGTAAAACGCAATCCAAATTTTTTAACTTAAGATAAAATAACATACACATTTGAAATCCTTCTCTTTGATTAGAGGCTACCATTTCACTGTATCAGCATTTCAAAATAAACATAAACCTGTGATTTAATATGTATGAGGATGAAAAGGACTGATAAAATGGTGTGGAATATTCCTTGTTGTGCCAGCATTATGACTTTGGTGGAAATCGAAGCTGTTACACAAACAGAAGCTCCCCTTTTTGTGTAGTGAGTGGTAAATGGATATGATACAAAACTTTTGGATTTCAAGTCCCAAAGACTTGTCATATTTTTTATGTGTTTAATACATGTTGGCATCTGTATTTTCTTGATATTATGTTAAAAATGGAGCCAGGCAAAGCTTTTATTAAAACTGAAGCTTGGATCCAGTTCTGTATTCATTCTTGATTTCTTTGGTATGTGACACATCAAACCTTTTGTTATTGTCAGCAAAATTTACAATATGGAAATTGGTGCTGGTGTACTGACACTTCCTCTTCTTGG
Source organism: Urocolius indicus (assembly GCA_013401255.1). Taxonomy (NCBI): domain Eukaryota; kingdom Metazoa; phylum Chordata; class Aves; order Coliiformes; family Coliidae; genus Urocolius; species Urocolius indicus. The sequence goes on along the minus strand of WBNH01001724.1, from coordinate 107,667 downwards.
CAGAACTAGCCTTCAGAGCAATTCAGATCATTGTTTTATTCAGTTCTATTCAGTAAATATCAACAGATATAACTTGCCATGTCAACAATTCTAATTTTTTTCAATTGACTTTTCCTCATTTTCATCTGTCCTTTTTATTGGCCCAGTTCCTTTACTTTGTCCTCACATCCAACTTCCTCCCACTGTGCTTTCCATGCACATTTCTTTCCCACTGAGGTTGTATACAAATATTAGAGCTCTAACTCACACTTTTGTCAGCAGGATGTGCTGCACTCTGTAGGCACACTCAGTTCAAATAAAAAGCCCATTGGCAATACAATAAATCAAGTGATTAACAAGAAGCAAAATGCAAACCTCTAGTTTTTTCTGTCCCTAAAGCTTATGGTTCACTGTAGCAAACTAAATTTTCTACTAAGAAGGCAGAAGTCAATGGTTTATCCTGAGACATGAGCACTGTAATACTGCACTGATGTGTAGGCAACCTGGAGAAGTCTGTGGATTTTCCTACTTCTGACTGTGTAAAAGCTGCCAATATCACATGAAGCCAGTTAATGAGGGACAGAAAATGTATAAAAGAAAAACGAGTTTACAGTAAGTTGAACAATCTGTGCTAGTGTAGTAACCAGAATTACACAGTAGTTATTTATCTGTAGAGAGATGTGCTGCCCAGGTAAAATATAAAATAGAAAATGCAACAAATCTGAATGAAGGTAGGACGTAGTTTTATTTTTTTGTGATTGTGTCTCAAATAACTTTTACTGGTTGTGTTAGCCAAAGACTAGCCAATATTCTGTGATATTTAGACCAATCTATTGCATGGCACAGCTTTTGCGGTAAAAAATTTGCTTTTGATCATTCACCTAGAAAGAAGTAGTGTCCAGCATTCAAAGAGCATATATTCTAAATGTGAACATATTGTATTTAAAATGTAACTAAAATACAAGTTAGAAATGCTTTTTTAAATGTCTTTTGCAAGCATTTGTATTCCATATATGTCCAATGGCAGCAGCATTTCATTCCTATTCTTCTCACTTCCACCATTTAAAGCAGTAATCAAAAAAGGAACTATTTTTAAAATATCAGGAACCGAACTGTCAGGAAAAAGTATTTAATATATGTGTGTGTGTGTGTGAGAGAGAGATAAATTATTTTATAAAGATATTAAGGGCATATGCTTTGAGACATTTCCCTAAAGCTTTAGTCCAGCTTGCTGTTTTTTATTTTGGCTAATGGTTATTAAAATAATTTCCGTTTTCTTTTTCAACTTTATATACATCTTGAGGCACTTGTATGCATTAAAATGTGCATGCATATACTTTCTGTGAGAAGGAATCTAAAGTGATATTCTAATTCAGTGGTATTCTGTAGTCCAGTTCCTCCTCCATATGTCCTCAGTGTTCTAGTCTAGAGCTAATCCGAAATACAAGACTGGATCTCATAAAGAATCTGGTCTTTAGTCAACTAAAACCTTTTTTGCTGAGAAGTGAAAGATAAAGAAAAAGATGTAATTACTGTAATGATGGGTTAGACCTTTAGATTCATGCTGCAATCACTGATTCCTGTGGTGCTCTGTAGCAATCATGGTTTAGTGCCGACTAGAGAGACAAGACAGGTAAAGACTGTAAAACACTCCAGCAGCCCTTGATCTAAATGCCTATAGGACAGTCAGACCTCTCATTAGCAGATGATGGTGCTGGCTCCCTTGAGGGCAGCAGAACAGATTGTCTTGGAAGGCAAATCCTGGAATATTTTTCACATGTATAAAAATTAAATAAATAAACCCCCTTAGTTAGTCCCATCTCTCCCAGAATGCAACAGTAAATGGAAAATTATTTTAAGTCTTATGCGACTGTTGCATCTGCCATACACAGACACACATATATATATATATGAGCATCAGAGACATATATTTATTTGGTATTTAGTACCACATAATCAAAGGGATAATTTCTATTGTGTAGGAATATACTTGCTAGAGCTGTTATATGTCAAGTGCTGTCAAATCCATGGCAAAATCATTCTGAATTTTTTACTTCTTACTTTAGTCTCAAAGTCAAGCTTGAAAATGTGTGTACAGCATTAGTAAATACTTTTATTTTTATTCTGAATTTGAAGGATTGTTGGATTATGGATTTAAAATAAGTATTTTCAACTGATGCTGATGGGGCTATACAATTATTTTATAGCCATTAGGGATAAAAGGTATTGACCTTAATCCTGAAATTCTTACTGATGCAATTAATCCTTATGTCTGTGAGCTGTGCCACTGAAGTCAACTGGAACTTTGCATGAGTAATAGAACCAGCCTCAGTCATTTAAATCATGATTATCCCTGGAAAAAAAACTGAGGATGAGCTCTGGTAATCCTTTCTCTTTTTTTTTTTTTTTCTTTTTTTTTGGTGGACATCATGGAGATTATAAGCAGACATTATGATTTTTGGAAGTACTTAAGTGTACCTTCTACGGACTGCAAATGTCATAATACATAAAAGTTTTACCAGTTTCACTTTAAATGAGTTTGTAGCATTATTTGTCAATATGGACAATCCAAATAGGTATGTTCTTAAAGAGTTCAACTGGTCAGAAGGATGTCCTAGCATCTTGGTTAGGATCAAAGCTATGTTTCATTCACTTTGCTTCTTTGTCCATACTTTAAAGGATTTGCAAAGAAAAAGAAAGAGTGATTTGTTCACATGACTGATGTCACTCAAATGATCATTTTCTTCTTGTTTTTGCATGCTGCAGTAAAAAGAGTTTAATTTTCTTCTGAGCATTAATTGACAAAATCTGTATAGAACATTCCCACTCCATTACTTGGTTTGGTGATTCCCAAGGCTGAGTAACAAAAGTGACAATGGGAGAGCCTTAGAGGCCAGCTATAAAGGCAGTGTTGAATTCAAAGCAAGTGTTATATTACATCCATATGCTAGGCAAATTATTTAGCTTACTTAAGAAATACTGCTACTATAGTTCTCACTCCAACTACTTTATAGAGTCATGACATGTTGTGTCATTCACAAAAAACATTTGACAGGTTATAGTATCCTCATTTAAAAATTACTCTGTTAATGAGAAATATTTAATTTCTGTAAGTAGGATTTATTACAGTTGGACTTCTGACAGCATATTTAATTTTTCTGGAGTCCATTTTCATAATAATTCCATAAATTTATGGCTAAATTTCCACACTGTAACTTTTCCTTATATTCCATAATTGACTTTGTAATGCAACACAAAGATTGCAACCTTTTCTAGAGAGAAGTTATCTCTGTTTTCTAGTAAAAGCCTGTAATATATATGACTGGGACCAAGGCTGCAGCTATTAGGAATGAAGTATTAATCTGATTTACTTCCTCTTCTTTTAATTTGAAGTCGAATTCTGTATTTCGTAACACATTGATGTCCACAAATAATAGCTGCAATCAGAAGATAAACTACAGGAAGTATACAGAGGTAAGAAGGAATATCTGAAGCCTGCCCTTTACCTCTGCATGGACAGCAGTATCATGTATTCACTGATGTACAAATCACATGTATTTTGCAGACCAGCATTCTTACTCTGTAAAAAAGTGAAATAATCCCTCTCATATTTTATTCAAAGCAAGTAATGAACATCCTATTTAAGATTTACTTTCTACAATAATCTTGAAGGTTCCAAGTTACATTTATAAATGCAGCTTCTCACAATCTCGATGGGATGCACCTGTGAGTGCTCAGGGAGCTGGCGAAGTCATTGCTAGATCACTCTCTGTCATCTTCAGTAACTCATGGCGAACAGGAGAGGTGCCTGAGGACTGGAGGAAAGCAAATGTCACTCTAGTCTTCAAAAAAGATAAGAATGAGGACCTGAGAAATTACAGATCGGGCAGCCTCACCTCCGTCAATGGAAGGATGTTGGAACAACTTATCCTGGGTGCTGTCTTCAGGCATTTAAAGAACAAGAGGGTCTTTAGAAGCAGTCTATATGGTTTTACCAAAAGGAAGCCCTGTTTGACCAACCTGATAGCCTTTTATGAAGATGAAACCAGGTGAATAGATGGTGGGAGTGCAGTGGATGTGGTTTATCTAGATTTCAGTAAAGCATTTGACACCATCTCCCACAGCATCCTCACAGCAAAACTGAGAAAGTGTGGGCTGACTGATCAGGCAATGAGGTGGATTGTGAATTGCCTGAAGGGAAGAAGGCAGAGAGCTGTGATCAATGGGACAGGGTCTAGTTGGAGGCTAATGGAGTCCCTTAGGGGTCAGTGCTGGGTCCAGTACTGTTCAATATATTCAAGTTTGCTGACAGTACTAAACTGAGGGGAGTTGCTGACACATCAGCAGGCTGTGCTGCCATTCAACGAGGCCTGGAAATCTAATGAAATTCAACAAGGGCAAGTGTAGAGTGTTGCATCTGGGAAAGAATAAGCGTACGTAGCAGTACAGGTTGGGGAATGAACTCTTAGAGAGTGGTGTAGGGGAAAGAGACCTGGAGGTCCTGGTGGACAGCAGGATGGCTATGAACCAGCAATGTGCCCTCATGGCCAAGAAGGCCAATGGCATCCTGGGGTGTATTAGAAGGGCTGTGGGTAGTAGGTCGAGATAGATTCTCCTCCCCCTTTCCTCTGGCCTTGTAAGACCATATCTGGAACATTGTGTCCAGTTCTGGGCTCCTCAGTTCAAGAAGGACAGGGAGCTGGAAAGAGTTCGGTGCGAGGCCACAAGATGAAGGGAGTGGAGCATCTCCCTTATGATGAAAGGCTGGGAGCTGGGGAGAAGAGGAGACTGAGGGGTGACCTCATTAACGTTTACAAATACGTAAAGGGTGGGTGTCAGGAGGATGGAGCCAGGCTGTTGTTTCTCATTGATGACCAATGATAGGACAAGGGGCAATGGGTCTAAGCTTGAACGTAAGAGGCTCCAAAGAAATAAGAGGAAGAATTTCTTTGATGTGAGGGTGATGGAGCACTGGAACAGGCTGCCCAGATGGATTCTTGAGTCTCCTTCTCTGGAGACGTTCAAGACCCACCTGGATGTGTTCCTGTGGGACCTACTGGGTAGAGAGGTTGGACTAGCTGATCTTTTGAGGTCCTTTCCAGCCCTTGAGATTCTGTGATTCTGTAATTTAAGTGTTCAAAGACACATGAATGATATAAGCATATTAAAGGTAGGATGCTGGGTAAGGAAAGGAACAAACACAATTGGTTGTCCACCAATTTTAGCAATTGTAGAACCATTGATTGTGGCTTGCCATCTGGTTAGGCATGGTTAAATTCATCTGTATTTATTATGAGCAATGGAAGATTTTTAGGAGAAAGTTTAAGGAAGAAAAAATGGTGAGCAGTGAAATGGAAGGAAAAAAAAGTTGAAGTACTTGTCAGAAAGACAGATGTTGAGATGGCTTCTAGTGGTGCCAATGTAGAAGGGTGACCTTTCAAGTGACAACTCTGTAGGCTGGATAGCTATTAGTGATGAGAGGCTATTGAAAACAGAAGAAAAATGAGGGTAAAGAAGATCTAGCTTTAAAATTCTCTTTCCTCATCAATGTAGGAAGTTTTCCAAGGTGCAATACTGGAGACATTTTGTCTAAGATGAGATTGCAGTAGTGAAGTTATAATGTGGCCAGACTCAGTCCATTTTTTTGGCATTGTAGGCTGAGGTGAAAATGTTGTGTTTTAGGAACTGTTGTGCTGGATGTTTATGGCAGTGTGTTCATCAGTCTCATATGTGAGTCTTTAGTATTTTCATAACCATTCGAATTTTGTGTTATGATAACAAATTATCAGATATAGTAATTTTCTTCTCCTGCCTAAATCAGAAAAAAAAAAACCACCAAATTTTCCCTTATTATCCCATAGAAAATAATCTTTTTTCTTTAGATGCAGAGCTTCTGTTTTAATTATTTTTCCTAAAATGCTTCTATTCAGTGTTCTCCCACTGATTTAAAGAAATTAGATTAATCTCATAATGTATAGAAAATATTTTACTGAAGTTGTGTTAAGGTGAGTTCAGGACCTTGAAATAAGAAATGGAAGAAAACAAATGCTGTTGAGAGATTCAGTCTCTCCAGAGACTGTAGGAAGGAAGGATATAGCCTTCAATCACTGTCAAATCTGTGAAATTAGCAGATGTTCATCAGGGCCAAAAATGTGTATGCCTTCCATATTTACAATGCTATTTATTTTTAATTGTGTTTAGGCATTTGAGTAAGTGATTAAGGCAGTTTTTTTTCTAATATTCTGCTTAGAATGTGCAATATTCTCATTATTAGGGTATTTATTGACAGGAAGATAAAATTAATAAAAATTATTAGTAAAAGATACTCCACTGTTAAAAATTAAAGGGAATTATTTAGATAAATATTTAATTTTGAGTAAACATCTAGAGAGTAAAGTTGACTTGTGGAAGAAGCAGAAGGAAGAGGGAAATGAAAAATCATAGGGACAGTTGAACTTCAGGGGAAAGTTTAAGTTTTTTTATTTGCCTTATTATCCATATCCAAGGCAAATAAGATGGTTTAGGCTCTCTAGAGTGAGTAAATTTAATTCTGGAGCACAGTGGGAATTTCATTCACTGACAATGATGTGGTCTTACAAACGGTAATTGTAGCTATATTAATAGTTATATTTTTTCTTAAATTGGAAGACTGATTTTTTTTTTTTTTTTTTTTTTTAGTATACTTCTCTAGTAGAAGAAGTTCTGCATTGAAAAGAAAGTGGTCTGGAGTGTCTCAAAAGATCCTTTCTAACTTCAACCATTCTGTGAAAAATTCTGTGAAGCCCATCTTCTGTAGATATTCTAGCAATCCTGTAATTATCTGGACTCACATCAATGAAAGAAATGTGATGTCTAGATCTGATAACATGATCATACTTAAGTGGGTAGTTTGTGTGCATATTTTTTATATTAGTGCTTTAATGTGACGATCTAGGCAGATAGAATTGAATATAATTACTTCACTTTACAAGTCACAGATGAGGAATTCAGCGTGACTTTTTTCCCCTTGATTATTTGTTTTGTTTTTTTTTCCCTGCAGCTGGGCCTCTGGAACTTCCTCTTTTTGAGCTGATCCCATCACAAAGGCAAGTGGTTTTTCATGGAGACCGCTTGCCCTTTCAATGTACTGCAACATATGTTGACAATACCACACAAGTACATTGGTACCATGCTGGTCGCCTAATTGAAACAGATGAAGAGAGTGGTGTATTTGTGGAGGACAGCATCATTCATGACTGCTGCTTAATTACACGGTAATGTATACCCCTTGTAATAAACTTGTAAGCAAGTAGAACAGATTCAACACTTGCCATAGCCTCATTAAAATATGCAGGAGTTGTTTGATTTGAAGTAATTCAATTGTGCACTTAAATCTGAACACATATAGGTAGAGATTTCTCATGACTATGAGTGGTAGTGGTTCCAAATTGCATTCTTGTGTTTAAGTATGCAGATTTGAGTAGCTATGTGTTGGAAACAGATAAAACCAGTTTCTTAAACAGTAAACTGTGAGAAGAAATTGAACTTAGAATACCTTCAGCATGTGATTGACTTGCAACAAAAATATTTCTTCCTAACACCATCTAGAAGTTTGAATTGTGATCTGCCTGTGAAGAACTAAAAGACTTGGATTAATTTTTTTTTTTAGATTTCAATATACTTGATCCTGTATTGTATAGTCATTTAAGCTCATATTTGTTTCTTGTTAAAATATTTCACAACTTTCTATGACTTTTACCATCTATGTGTCTGAGACAGAGGTCTACAGAAACTTTTACTGATATGAGAAATAAAAAAGGGATGAAATAGAATAGACCTCTATAAAAGCAGCAATACTTAATATTTGTCTATGACCATATGTCAGTTTTGCTTCAGTTTTCCCTTTTAAATCTTATTTATGAAATTATTACAAATTTCTGTGTTTATTTTTGGTTTTCATCATAAAGTATGGACTTGTTGCTAAAAGCTGCTAATCTATTGCACACATCCTTTTGTCGTCTACCAATTTCCTCATTGATCAGAAAAAGAGACTGATCCTATGTCTATGTTCTGGCTTTCTCTTTGTAGAAGATGGAGTGAAAATAACTATGCTAATTAGCTCTGGATTATCATTAACATCTTTTCACTCAACCAATTTCTATTTATATAATTGACCTGAAATGCATCTTGAACTATCAAATGAAAGTTATGAAGGGAGTCAAATTAATTCCTCTCCACTGGGGTCTTTCTGCTTTATTGATTTTAATTTCATCTACTCACTGATTATTTGAACCCCTTTGGAGTCCTATAGATCTAGAGGTGTAGCTCTGACCTATTCTCGCAGCTACTGGCTTTCTTCTAATACTAATGTGTATGGATGTAGCAAATAATGGAAAAGACTATTAGACCAATTAGTATGGTAATGCCAAGTATATGAGTTATTATATAACTGCTGAGTCACTTAAATTAAAGCATGTTTTTCTTATTTCCATGCTATCAAAATTAAAAGACATGCCGTTAATCACCTCATTATATTTTTCAACTTAATTACATTTTACACTGTATAAGCAATTTGTAGAGCATAGTAATAAACTGAAATAAATTGTCTAAAATTGTTAACGTTTTCAAAATAGCTCTCCTCTTTTAAAAAGCTAGTTTAGAAATACCTTGTCTTACATGGCTTAATTTTTGCCAGACTACAAAATAGAAATTCCCTGGTACAGAAATAATTTATTAAGGATGGTTGATTTGCTACCTACCTCGTTTACTGTGGCATTGAATAGGTGACCTTGGTGCTCTTGTCACAGTTTGCACTGGGACCAGATATTTAGAAAGAATGTTGTCTAAATGCATCGTCATATTTAGTCAAAAAAGACTTTGATTTGTCCAAGTTATGCGATACAGACTGTCAAAATGAGAAATATTTTTGAATTAAACTCAAAGTCCTTAAACAGCTATTTAAAAGCATACAGCATTTTAATAGCTCATTTATTTGAGCTATATGTTATACTTCACAATATATTAGGGCATCAACACTGCATTTACTGTACAGCATGGTTCTTATCCAGTAAAAAATGTTAATACTCAACAAGTCATGTGTCTGCCTTGATCAAGGCACTGATCAAAATTAACTTACTAAAGGCATTACAGACTTAGCACTTTTGAAACTAGCTTTCAGTATCTCTGAATTTTAAAATTCTCTTCAATATTTCTTAATTTTAATCCCATCATCATGACTGTGTACACTATAACTCCATTTATGTCAGTATTATTATTACATGCTAAAATTATACGTAATAGTGTGCTTATTACATGTTGTAACAGCATGTATCAATATGCATGTTACATGCTATTACACACTAATTTGTGGTAGTTCTTAAGGCTTAATCACAGATGTATGAAACACTGTGAATCATCCAAAAGAATATGCCTCCCTGAGGTTATTGTATGTTAAGTATAGGATTTGGAGTAAAAATAAAGGTAATTTAAAATAATTTCTTAGTGTCATATTTTGCCTTCTACCTACTTTTTATAGCAAATGTCTTCTGTCTGTGGCTTTCTGTGATTGAAATAAAGGACAGGCTTTGGCTTGCACTGCATAGCAATTTAAAGATTTCTGAAGGTAGTTTTGAACAAAGAGGTGTAGTCCTGTTCCAAAAGCTGTCTATGCAAACAGTTTTAGATTGTTATTTTATTGGGAAGTTCCAGATACTTCTGGATGTGGATTTACAATGCAAATGTCATACTAAACCCTTCTGTTTTATTAACTGGCACAGTAGAAGGATAAAATATCCAAATGTGGGTTTTTTTGTCTTCTATGATAAAGCAGAATAAACTAAAATAAATGTTTTTGTAACAATAATTAAACTAAAGTTTTGATCTGTATTCTGGCCTGTGACATTTTTCTTGGCAAAGAGTGTTCCCTTATAGGAGACCTTGAGAAAGTGTTTTCAATTCTGCTGCTAGCTTGCATTTACCATTTCCTGCCAATGATAATAATATTTTATTTTACTCATGTTGAATTTTCTGTCATTATACCTATGTATAAATGTCGTAGTCACACATGAAAATGTAAATGTGATATAGAGCTAATTTCCTATCATCTGTGAATGGATCTAGCTGAAATTGTTACCTATGTTTCCTTGAAGACAGACTAATTTCTTAAGCCTAGAATATTAGATTGTCAGTTTGATAAAAAGAAGCGGCAATGAAAGAATCCATATCCCTGAAGCCACATAGAAGGCAGATTATGCATGACACTCTGCAGCACAGCATCATTCCCAACTTCTGTCCTGTTTCCTTTCAGAGTTTTGAGAGGCTAGCAAGACAGTTATTAGAATATTAAACTAAATAGGAAAATATTTTAATTTTATCAACCAAGCAACTCCATAGTAGTAAAGAGACTTTAATTTCCAGGAAGTTTCTTATTTACCATGTCGACTATAACGACAATTTTAATATATTTTTGGATCTACTCTGTAAATATTTGTGTAGAATGTTTAACAGTGCTTATACCTCTGGCAGCAGTAATGGCCGCTCTGGGACCATTACAGTTCACAAGTGCTCCTTCTGAAAACATTAAACTGCAGAAAGTTAAGAACCCTTAAAAAGGAGTATTACAACTGGAGAAACCAACATGCTTTCAACCAAACCTCAGATAGCAAGTTGCTAGTGTGAGAATTTTCAGATGTAATTCTCGTTATGTAGATAAATTTGCCACTGGAAATACAGACTGTTAGATCTCAACTGTTATTCCTACAAATAGTGATTTTGTCTTAAATTCTCTCCTAAATATTTGAGTCTTCTAAATATGACTGCCATATACATAAATAATAATATTTAGGGTAGGAGAATATGAAACTATAGCCGATCCTTTGGGTGTAACAAGGAGAAGGACAATAGTGAGAAAACTGATTTTAAAATATATACATAAAATATGTATATTCATTTCTGAAAACTACCTTTAGAGGTATATGATTATGTGAAAAATGTCTGAAACTTCCATCTGCAAAAGAAATGTCTGATAGCAAGGAAGTTTCAAGTCACAATCCACTTGTACTGTAATATGAAGAAACTAGAAAAAAAGACAAAAGGAATTAAATGTTGTTGATTAAAAATTTTTATCATAATTTCTGTAATCTAAAGGGAAGTTTGAGTCCAATTAATGATTTTTATGCGTTCATAATGATCACCAAAGATTTTCGTAAAGATTTTGGAATTTGACTGCAACAGTTTTGCTAAAAGAATAATTGTTTAAAATAAGTTATTGAAAGACAATAGATTCCAGAAGTAGAAGCATGGTATCATGAGAACTTTGAGATCCAGGCAGGCATTCTGCAGAAGAAAGAACAAAACAGTTCCACAGCTTCTGGGAAAAAGGCAGAAATTCTATGCCTATTATTTGTGGAAGGGATCCAAATGACCTATGAACTCTTAAAAGTTTGTGGCAAGTATACATCTGGAAAAGATATGAAGCAAGCAGTAGTGGTTTGGACTGATACTAGGTTAAGAACAGTCTGAAAATGATATATCACTGTTGAGTGTGTTGCTAGGTTGGATACACAACTGGAAGTTCAGAAATGTGCTAAATCATGGCAAAATAATGGAGATGCTCTCCCCACAAGATTAACGATAATAAAAGTTAGAACCAAACTAACAACTGATTCAGAAATGCAGATATTTTATAATCACTTTGCATTCTGCTGTCATGAACATTTGGAGATCAGCAGCTGAAGGTCATGCTGAGAAGCCCAGGGAAATCAACAGAAATTGTTTAGTGCTGATATTTTGTTGATTCACCTAATTGACTCTGTTTGACCTGTAGTTGTTGAGCAGTTAGGAAAGAAATGAAGCAAAATAACCAATTAAATTGAACATCAGTGTTTCAGTGTTGTTTTGAGATTACTTTAAACCACGTAATCAATGGTCTACAGCCTACTTCAGGCAGCAGAGGACAGATGCACATTTACCAGCAGTGTTCTGATATATCAGACAGGAACATAACATTAGAAATCATTGCAGAATATTCTGAAATGCACAGGCTAAGGGTTTTATGATCTGAGATTAAGAGAATCATCATGTGAATTAATTTGGAAAATTGATTAAATTTAAGCCCTTTCTCTAAAATTCTTTCAATTATCTGAATAAAACTCAGTGACGGTTTTACTGCTAATCAGTTTGGGGAACAATTTGATATATAACCTGTGGAAAATCATGTGAATAGTATGAAAAGCAAAATCAGCAACTACAATGCACTTTATCAGTAAAGGAATAGATCATCATGTAAGAATTGTACTGTGCTGCAAAAACTATAGGCTTAATTTGGGTAACTGGTTATTGAAATGTGATTGAGAAATACATGTTTTCATGGAAAATACATGGAAGTATTTTGGCTACTAGAATAAAGAAAAAATAGAAAAATGGTAAGTCAGAACTGAAAACCAAAATTACTGGAAAATCCTTGTCCTTGAAAAGCTTTAAAATAGTAAGCTTTTTTTGATGTTGCGACCAGATTAAGATGCCTTAAACTAAATATTGACTTCCATCTCTGCTTGTTTCCTGCAGCAGTGTATGGGTCCATACAGCCACACTGAAATGAAATGTTAAGTGCTAAGAACAAAAATTTGCATTTTCCCCCTTACAAAAGGGAATCAATAGAGTTTTGCTTCAACTTTTTAGGGTCAGAATGATTTTAAGATGGCCTTTCAAACACCTGCAGCTATACAGCTGAGGAGATGCTGCACTGCAGCAGCAGTTTTGAGAGAACATCTCAGGACTGGCTTTTTCAAAATTACTTTTCCTGTCAACACCGATGTAAGGCATAATTACACATTTTCTCTCAGACCAGGCAGTAATTTGTAACCCTGTGCGTCAACTGTGATTATCAGAGCAATTCTGACTTATGTCCAGACTCTGATGTACTCCTTCTGCCAGGTCAATCATTCTAGATACTGGTGAAGCAAACAATTTCTTTATAGCAAAACATGTTGGGAATATTAAAACAAATAACTGAATTACTTTTTGCTTTTCATTTATTTCCATCTGTTCAATACAGAGAATGTGTTGTAGGACATACTCCTGGCTGCTGTAACGTAGCCAGGACACCTGCATGGTTAAATAGGGTACTGCTGGGCAAACTCAAGTGGAAGAAGAGAGCGTGTAGATCATGGATGGCCACTTGGGATAAGACTGTTGTCAGAGGATGTAGGGAGGCAACTAGGAAAGCTGAATCCTCATTGGAGCTCTGCCTTCCAAGGGAGGTCAAGGACAACAAGAAGAGCTTCTTCAAATACACTGCAGATAGAACTAAGACTAGAGACAACATAGGCCTACTGTTGAATGCCCTGGTGACCAAGGATACAGAGAAAGCAGAGTTATTGAATGCCTTCTTTGCCTTTGTCTATACTACTGGAGACTGTTCTCAGGAGTCCCACATTCTGGGGGAAGTCAGGTTAAAGAAGGAGTTTTGTTTGATTGATGAGGACTGGGTTACAGATCATTTGAGGAATCTGGATGTGTATAAATCCATGGGCTCCAATGGGATGCACCCATGGGTGCTGAGGAAGCTGGCGAAGTTATTGCTAGACCACTCTCTGTCATCTTCAGTTGTGGAGAACAGAAGTGTCTGAGGACTGGAGGAAAGCAAATGTCCCTCCAGTCTTCAAAAAAGGTAAGAATGAGGACCTGGGTAGCTACAGACCTGTCAGCCACACCTCCATCCTTGGAAGGGTGTTGGAACAACTTATCCTGGGTGCTGTCTTCAGGCATTTAAAGGTCAAGAGCGTCTTTAGAAGCAGTCTATATAGTTTTACCAAAAGGAAGTCACGTTTGATGAATCTGATAGCCTTTTCAAATAAGCTCTGGCCCTGGTGTACTCACTTCAGATAGCTTTATAGCACTGTGCCATCTTTCTGAAGGTTTCTTCAGCAAGATAGAGCTTTTAGTAGACTAGAGCTGTTGATACCTTTTTTCTGCCTCCCCATTGTATGTTCTGAGCTAGCTAGACTGGTATGTATTGACTGTAGGACACTGGGAGTATGAAGATAAATGTAAACATCTTTATATCTGCCTATACAGCACAGTAGCTGGTATTCTGTCTATCTGACAATGTCAGATAAAAGGATCATACAAGAAACAAAACCTTTTGTGATATGTTGTAAATCTGTTCAGATTTCTGACTCTTTCCAGAGCTGATTCAACAAAGTCACTCTAATATCAGTAGCATTTGTTTTCTCAATTTTAAGAAACAAATTGATGGCATATAAATGTAGATTTCCATCTATAGGAAAGAGATCTCACTACCAGGGAAACATAACAAATTAATAATATTAGCCTTTGACAATATTTTTTAATATTTGAATTTCAAAGTAATTTGAGCAATACAAACAACATAAACCAATGGTTTATTAACTGACATACTGTTTTTTTTCTCACATTTTGGAAGTAGGGTGTGTTCCTTCTGTCAAAAATTAGATCCTTTCTCTTGGCATTTCAGAAGTCAAATCCAGTTGTTGTCATGTTCTTAGCATACTGATTTGAACAAGTTAGCTGGTAGATAAATTATGGTAAAAGTATGTTATAAGACTTTAAATTTCTTGGGTAGCTATGAATGGTATTAAATGGTAAATTATGCTTTGGTTTTATATTCAATCAGAAGAAACAGAAAGTCATGTATATTGAATGTCCTGTGTGTGACAAATTGATTACACCTCAAGTTATTTTCTAGACATCTAGCATAAAATGAGCACTATCTTTAATCTTCCTTTTCTCTTGCTGCTGCCTAGACACAAGTTTTTTCTAAATCTGTTTCTCTCATGGATAAATAAGTAATTTTGTCAGAGAGATCATACTAGCAATTTAAATTCACTTGAAGTGGCTAGATTTACACATTCTCTCTTAATTTTCTATGTTTTAACCATACATCCCCTGTGAAAAGCTGTATTCCAAGCAACATTGTACTCTCAAAACCAACATTCATTTTTTAAATTCTGTGTTAGTATTAATAATTTAAAGTGGTCTGGGTTGGGTACAGGTTATGCAGGCCTTCTACCTGAACTGTAGAAAGGTTTTCACTATTTATCTATCTGAAGAAGAATATGAGGAAACCTAAATGTTATCTGTGTTTGATTAATTAATTTTTGTTTTTCTCTAGAAGAGGCAGTTGGTTCTTCCTAAGTCTTACAGAAACTCAAGTCAAACTTTAAAATATTTCTTTCAAAAATCCAATCAAAATATGATGTTAAAATCTCTTTATTCATTACTCTGTTTCCTTGCATGCAAATGACTGCTGGGGCATACAGTAAATGTCACTAAGGTATTACTTCAGGATGTGGTTGAGTAACTTTGCATAATGAGACCTACTTCTGATTGTCTAATTACTTATGCATAGCTGTAGTAATGCAAAATGATGCCTCAAATAGAAATCTATTGTCATAGGTTACTTGATTATATGAGTATGGCTTCTATCTGTATTATGGTTCCTCTCTTTGTAATGACCAGTGCCACAGGCTTCTGTTGAATATAACAACTTTTTCATGCAATTGCATGACCTGAACATTTTAATTAATTTTTCAATATGTTAGTCATCACATTTGAAAAAGGAATTCTACTATGCATGAAATTTCTCAGTACTAAAAAAGAATCGTCTATTTTTTTTTCTTCCTTTGTCCTGGGTTTGGCCAGGTGTTGTGGATTTGGCCAGGATAGAATTAACTCTCCCCAGCTGCAGCTGGGGGGTGTGGCCAGGCTATTCAATCCCATGTGACATCATGCTCGGGATATAAGGGCAGCAACTGGGCCGGGGCAGTGCTACAACCAGTGCAGCCACTGCAGTTCTGCTGTCGGGCTGAGCGCGGTGAGCAGTTACAGTGGGCATTGCTCCTTTTTTCTTTGTCCTTTGGCCATCACTGTAACTGCCTACTCATTGTGGTGTTCTATTAAACTTTCCTTATCTCAACCTAGAAAGTTCTACAACTCTCTCTTGATTCTCCTCCCCGTCCTGCTGAGTTGGGGAGGAGTAACTGGGTGGTTTGGCCATTGTTCAGTTAAGGCTAAACCACCACATCCTTTCAATATTTTTACTGAGAAGTTCACTCTAATTTAAAAAGAAAACTTGAGAGCTTGCTAGTCATCCTTTTGTTCTCATCAAGAAGCAATTCTCATAGTCAGTTCGCCTTGATGCCATCTCATGAACATCTGACTTTGTTTTATGACTTGGCAGGTCAAAAAGGCCCACAAAAGTACCAACTATTACACTTCTGAGGAGTGGGATTTGATTGTTAATTTAGAGGGAGTAGGAACTCTTTCTGACTCATACTCTCTCCTTAGGAAAGCTGCATAGTAGAGCCAAGATTGTTTCATTTGTGGGCTGTTCTTAGCTTCTGTGAGACAGAATAATCAAGAAAAGTATACAGCCAAAGGTGCAATCTTCTCTTAATTCTGTTGTACTCTTGTCAACATCCTAAACCAGAAAGTCCTGCCATGTTCTCAGATCACAAGAGAGTTCTTGCCTTTTATCAAGCCTTGTTGCCATGGCCAAGAGAGATCAAGAGTTTCTTTCTACTAGGAGTAAGAGAAACAATGGGTCTTCTGGGCATGCTAATGTGCCAAGACTTAAAATATGTAACTGACTCACTGGAAAACTTTATGAAAAGGTTTAAAATTCTGTACAAGCCCATATTTTTATTTTGGTCTACCAGGACTGTGAAGTCACTAAGGATTACAAGTGGAGAAAATGTGAAAGGATCAAGTTACCTGATCTTTTTGAGAATTAATTGTTTTTTT
This sequence comes from Urocolius indicus, assembly GCA_013401255.1. NCBI lineage: Eukaryota > Metazoa > Chordata > Aves > Coliiformes > Coliidae > Urocolius > Urocolius indicus. The sequence continues at coordinate 90,927 of WBNH01001724.1, read as the reverse complement.
CTTTTTTTTTCTTTCTTCTTTTTTTCAGTCCCCCAAATTCTCCGGGGGTATAAAATCAATTTATAATTTGTCATATCCAGATGGCAAGTAAATGAACAGATTCACCATTGGGCTTGCTATCCAAAATATCCCTACAGGAATATAAATGAATGCATCATTTACAGTGGCCAGATGGCAATTCAGAAGAAAATTCCATGTTCTAGTCATTATACAATTTCCTCTATATTGCATAAACCTGTTCTGGCTTATTTTGGTTTACCATCTGAGCAAAGGGCCATAGAAGATTAAAAGGGAGAAGATGACTATATAGTCATCATTCTAGAGAACTTGAACCAACATTCAAGTATTGCATTTCTACCAGAATCAAACTGAGGTACCAGTAAATATCCGTCTGTGACACTGGGAAACTTCATCTAATTAATGACAGGAAATCTGTTTAGTGGCAGATATATTTGCAACAGAACACATTTCAGCAATTAAAATAAATGGAGAGTGAACTCTTTGCCTTCATATTTATTTATCTTCATATTGATTACCTGTTAAACTGATCATATACTCGATTATTGCATTGACCTAAAATCACCATAGTTCCCAGTTTTATCGAGTTTTTATTGTTAACAATGATTATAACTATTTTATAGGAAATATATCAAATGATCAGCACATCAATTATACATTCTATTCACCTGGGAAGTTTCCAGGTCTTTGATGGCAGAGGTGAATATTTATGCTGCCTGTTTTTTCCGTGAGCAAGAGCTTTTATGGATAATTGTTTTTATAAGATCTTTTAATATATTCTTTCTCAGCTGCCTGTAAAGATGATCTGAGATTGTTGTGACATATGAAATAGAAGATTTAATTTAAAAATTGTTATTAACTGGCTAATTTCACTTCAGTATTTCAGCCTGAATGTAAAAAGATGTATTAAGAATTAGCTAAGAGGCTGCTGTTATTGGGCTTTCTCATCTGAGACTTCTTAGGAGAACAATTGCTTCTTTTGACATGGAAATGTTCAGCTACGCTGACAATGGCTAGTAATGCTTTTTCTATATTTTCTGCAACTGAAGCATGTTAGAATTCATTGTAAAAATGAAATAAGGGGTTACAATTTACATGGAGCTTGAAGCTGTGATGGATAGGAACAATGTGAGATTTTTAAGTTACTGTTTAATGAAAAATTTGACTGGATATCTGGAGAACAACACAGAGATTTTGAAATAATTTAAGTTAAATCAAAGGCTGTTTACCATGGTTTGATTGTTTTCTGAGAACCAAGATAATGATCCTGTAGTAAGTACTTGAGAAAAATCATCTTTCATTGTATGCATATTTGAAAGGGAAATTACATGTGCAGCTGTCTAATCACTTCCTAGGTTGATTGTCATCTACTTTCATGTGTATCCAAAGTAGTCTACATAGAGGGAGATTAGATTTGATCCTTTCCTAGATCCAAGTTAGTAAAATATACAAAGGTTTAAAACAAAAAAAGGATAAGAAATTTTAAAGAGAAACATAGAATTATTATTTATAATTTTTTCTATGTATTTCAAAATGCCAGACCTTAACAAAGGTGCCAAAGGCCACAAATAGAATTTTTAAAGATTTTGTTTTAAATAAAAATTTTATTTTCAAAACATTTAATTCTATTTTATCACAAAATATATTTACATATTTAATACAAAATTGGAAATTTTAATTTTTAATTTTAATTTAATTTTAATTTTTAAAGTCTATACTTCTGTCTTATAATGTACCTTCTTCCTCTTGGTCTGTACTCAGTTTCTTCCCACATAATTTCTAATTGTCTAAACCACAAGGCATATTCAAAGATGAGCTATTTATATAAAGTAAATATTTCAGTTAATTATTATCTTTTCTAATCTACCAACTCCTTTCAAAAGCTGTACTGTCTTTAAAACTGTAGTAAAATTTGTTTCTAGCCCAATGGCAGATTTAGGATCTAATGCATTACCTTCTTAAAATGTAGCAGTTCTCATTATTTTGTCTATGAGATCTATAGTGTTACAGAAATTGGATAAAGTTCTGTCCCTGATGAAGTCAAATGAAAACGTAAACATTATTGACTTCACTAGGGCCTGGGTTACATGCATTAGATGAAAGAAAACTTCTTACTGGATTTAAAATGTATAGAAAAAAATAACCTGAACAGTTCCAGACAATTTTAAATATTTCTGAAATTTCCTCCTTCTATAAGTGCACATAGAATACTTAGCTTAGGCAGCTAAATATTGGTGTGATGCATTTATGCACAATGTTTGTATTGTAAGAGAAGCCACAGTGAGTCTCTATATTCAACTTGTCAAACACTCATTATAAAGAGTTATTGCAACCTTAATTTGTTGATATCAATAACTATGTTTCATACTAGGTGAGAGATAGTATGAAAGAAGTTTGTAAGTAGTAAAGTGCTAAAAGAAAGATCAGCATTTGCCTCATCTCATTTTGCATTTGACATGAAAATTATATGCAGCTTCCAAAGTCAATGGCTATTCTAAAAAGTTTTCCCATGCTGCCACAGTAGATACAGATTTAGCTGTTGAAATGTTGTAGGAGCTTCAATTGCAGCTGAAGAGAAGTGTTCTCTGTGAGTTGGTTACTTTGTCAACTTCAAGAGCATTTCTGACTTTCAGGTGCTTGGTTATGCAACAAAACCAACATTTGGGGAAAGAAAATGGGCACTGATACTTAACTGGTGTTCTTTTGTGATGATTTGTAATCTGTATTATAGCCTGTTACAGTCTAAGTGTCAATCCAAATTGGTGCTGCTAAAATCTTCACACCAAGCACTCATATTGTCTGTCCCTGTAATAACATAGAGTAAAACCTGTTCTTTGCTATTTTGTTTCATCAAAAATTTCTGAAGTGAATGTCATAAAGCAGTGCCTGAATTTCTATGTAATTAAGTACCTACAATAATTAATTTTCTATTTTTATAGTGAACTTATCCTATCCAGTATTGATATTGATGCAACTGGAGACTGGGAATGTCTAGTCAACAATTCCTATGGAAATAGCACTAAACGAGTAGAAATTGTGGTACTTGAAACAGCTGCACCCTACTGCCCTGCAGAAAGAGTTATTAACAACAAAGGAGATTTCAGGTATAATTTTCTTGCTTTGGAGTGTTTCCTATATTAATATAGCTACAGACCACATCCATGCTTACAAGATACTTCAGTATCAGTTAAAAAGATGTAATTTATTTTGTCATTTTTATGTAATCTAGTAGGATGGAGGAGCGCTGTGTGAGTTTTATGGGAAATGGCAGCCAGTGCTTCAAGAGCAGCAGTTGTTTGTGAAAGACAGAGAAGTTTTCTTCTAATTCCTCAGTGTGAGATTATGGAAAGTTTCAAAAAATGTAGACTCTTTACAGCTAAATGAGAGTTCAAAATTGTCCTTGGTCTTTTCTAAATTATACAATATATTAATACTGCATAAAAACATTAGAAGATTAAGTCTTCAGTATTTTTCTAATCTGTTCCAATTCTGATGGTTCTGTTCAGATTGGAGGTAACAAATGACATGAAACTGCTGGGAAAATATTTCATTGAAAAAACTAAAATAGCAAGTAGAATTATTTAGTAAAGAAAATTGATCATTTCAGGTGAAATTAAAGAAGTGCACAGTTCCAGTACATCACATGATTAGAAAACACATCTGTCCAGTTATCAGAATCTTGGAGTCTGCACAATTTCACTGACTAAATGTAACTTTAACCTCATGTTTACTTTTATCTACACATGATGGGGTTTTTTTGTGAAAAAATTATAGTCCTCATAATCTGATGAAAACATTCAGGATTCCGTAGAATTTAGTATTTTTTTTCAATTAGTTCTAAAATACCCCAATGATATGCATAAAACCCTTAAACAAAATATAATTACCTGCTTGACAATATTACTCATGTATGATGGCATTCCCATTGAGAAATCAAGAATGTAATTTGTTACCAAGTGAATGATAATAAGAATCCAGATCCAAAAGTTAATGAAAGAAAAAGTAAAAAGAGGAAGCTTCTCTTGAAAACTAGGAACTTTCTGCATATACTTTGAGCAGGCTGCCCAGTGAGAGTGTGCAATCTCCTTCTCTAGAGGTCTTCAAGGCCCACCTGGTCATGTTCCTGTGTGACCTGGTCTGGATAGATTTGCTTTGGTGGAAGGGTTGGACTGGATGATCTCTAAAGGTCCCTTCCAACCCCTGCCATTCCATGATTCTACATTTCTGTGAAAGCCTATCTTCCTTTTAAGTTACCTTTAAAACTTTTTCAGAAGCGTTTTATTACTATTACTTATGTTTCAATGAAAATAATGAAGCTCATTAGACAGGAGTGAAGAAACTGATTTACATAATCTGTTTTCTCTTTATTACGAAGCTATTATATGTGTTAACCTGAGCTCCAGTGAGTATACCATATTTGCAGAGCAATCCATATATATGATTTAAAATCCATTAGAGATCTTGGACAATCTCAGCTGTAAAAATTTTTTTGTCATCACAAATTGCCATTGTGTTTCCTCATGCTCAGATATATTTTAATTAGATCTTTTGAGAGGTATATATACTTTCTACTAGATAACACATACTGAATATTTTAGATGACAATTTTATGAGATTCGTGTTCTTGCCATAAACTTACATTCTTTTCTTTGTAAATAAATTTATAAAAATTCTACAGACTGCACAAGCTAACACCCAAGCCCTTTTAATCATCTTATATAAGAACAGGAGTGCATGTCTCTCCTTATTGATCCTCTTTCTAGAATACCATGTAAATTCATTTTTAAAATACATATCAAAATGATGAGTCCATAGGTTCTTTTGGCATTTGAGGGAACGAATTTAAAATTATAGAGAATTAATCAGGCTCAAACTCAGCATTAGCACTTGAAATTGTTTCAAAGGTTTATTCTCAGAGATGAAGCTATCTTAAAAAGTCTTTAAAATTTTGGTAACATAGTAAGTATGTAAGCAGAAATGATTGAATCACAAAAGCAGAGATAGAAATAAAGGAAAAAAGCATCAACTGTTGGGAAACATGGTACTTTTAGTACGACTAGCCTAGGCAGTATTTATAATTGCGTAGCTGCCAAAAGAATTAGGCATTTTGAGTCACAATGAACTGGCCTTATGTACTAAGAATTTTTCTACATAATGGCCATATTTTTCTCATTTTTTTGTTTTCTAGCTGTTTGTAAAATCATTCTGAAATGCAAAGGGTAATGTTTTACCTTATCATTTGTACTCATAAAGACCAGAACTGTGCTAATACTACTTGCAGAATTATTTCTTTTGTTTTAATTTTGAGGTGAGTTACTATTTGTGTGGCCCAATTGCATTATTGCAAATATTTTACTAAAAAAAGATTTCATTCAAGAGACAAAACGAGAATATACTACTATACATCTTTTGTTTATTTTTTGTGAAGCTCTTTTTGTGGTTCATTTTACTTCATCTCTTTTTACAGTGCAAAATTAATTATTCCAGTGACAGCTATGACAAATATTTTTCTTCTCATTTTTTCTTTGTCTGAAACAAGGAAAATTTACATAGCCCAAAACCTGTGAATATGCTGCTTAACAATGTCCAAATGTATAACTAAGAGGGGTTAATGTACATGTTTGAGCAAAGGTTGTTTGCCAAGGTGTGGTTTCCCCGGTAGACAGAATATTTCTATGATTGATTTGGTTCAGCCATTACATCAGTGCAATTAAAGAACCATATGCTTTCCAGACATGGTAACTTCTTGCTGATATGCTTCTGGTTTTCTTTGATTTCTCCCAATTACCTGGTGCTGCTATGTCCATACCAGCCAGGAATTTACAACAGATTTTTAACCACAAGAAATAGATTCCAGTCTGATGATCTAGAGAATGCAGCAGATACACAGAAAAAAGAATATTGTATAATAGACCAATGAAGAATTGTAGCTAGTTTGTTTTCAAAGACTGTTTTGGAATCACACTACATAAGTCATATATACCTAAATAGTTAATTTTTGAGGGCTAAATTCTGATACATTCAGTGGTTTTTTGCTTTTCTGGAATTTGTGGCAGAGAGAGCTTGTAGTGTTGGGTGAAAATGAAAAACAGATATTGATAATACATTTTAAGCTTTATCAGCATTTAGTAATAGACTTTCAGGTGTTGTTTTTTTATTTGTGCACTTACTGGTTTGATTTTTGCAGTCTACAAAGATGAATATGGAAACATGAATATGGAAAATAACATCCATATTTTTTTTCTCAACACCAAACACGTTCCTGGAATTAATGCAGAATTAATATGTGACCAGCCAGACCTGTGCAATTTTTGTGCTTTCCAAGGAAACAAAGTAATTTATTATAAAACATCATGTTTTTTATAAATTTAAAATAGCTTTTTTTTTTCTCATATATCCTGTATATTGTTGCTATATAGTAAGTTTCCTTTAAATAAAAAATATTATAATTATAATCATTATAATATTATTGTGCTTTTCATAGATGGCCCAAAACTTTGGCTGGGATAACTGCTTACCACCCGTGTCTCCAGTATTCATTTAACTCCATTGCCTTTCACAATGGTGCGGAAGAGTCTAAGGCGTGGCGTAAATGTAATAGAACTGGACGTTGGGATGAAGAAAATTATTCGGAATGTCCTTATTCACAAGAAATAACTCAAGTTCTTCATGCTTTTAGTCAGGTAACATTATGAAATTCAAAGCTTCCCTTCTCTAATGCTGATTTTACTGAACACATTGTAAGAAATGTATTCAGACACAAGTTTAGGATAGCTGGCCTTTTAACAAAATATTTTACTTGAAAAAAATGTTTTTGTTTGGTAATTGAAGTTATAGTAGGAATAAGAGTACAGCATTTATTGCCTTTATTTGATTTGTTTTCTCTGGGTGTCTGCAGTCCACATGACCTTTAGTAATGTTGGCAAGGTCAGTGCTTCATTTCTTTTCTTCTTTGTCTTCTCCTCATGCATTTTTACCAGAATGATGTCAATTCCTCTTGAAGTCCTTTGTCAGAGTTTTGATAGCTGAAGTGCTTTTCCGCATTGCCATTGTCCGTAGTATATTCAAAAGTGCTGCAGAAATGAAGCCTACTTTAGATGCCTTTTTGACGATTCAAATAAACCCCGGTACTTAAATGGTTTCTTATGGATAAGTAAAAGAAATTAAAAAGTAAACGGATAGAAATTGGTAAGGGGGAAAAGAAGACCATAACATGAATAATATGAAGGATGTCATAGACCCGTAACTGCCATACTTTTACAGCTTTCAGTTTCTTTAATCAATTCTTCCCCATCAATAATGCTAGTCTATACTACAGGAAGTTTGTTTTCAGATTTGTTCATACCTTAAATGAGATCCAGTGCAGTTATAGGATAATAGAATATCTAAGAATCCAGTCCATTCTGCTATAAGCAATGAGGTTAGGCCAGGTTTCTAGACGTTTAACCATTCATTGAGAATGTAGACTACACTACCTCTAAAGATAACCTGTTCAAATGCCTGACTGTTCTCATGGCAAAAAATATTTTCTTCATAAGCAGTCAGAACTTTCTTCTTTCAACTTACAACCATTGTTCTCTCACCATACACCAATTTATATGGAACTCTCACTGATACTGTTGTGGGGTCTAAAGACCTAAAGATATTGGGCAAGTATTTTATAAGGTCACTTAGTTATAGTCTAGAAAAAGTAGACAAAAGTCTATTTTTTTCTTTTTGCCTGTTGTGGTGTCGTTTTCAGATGACAACAATGAAATAAGACCTAATGCTGAAGATACATTAATATGCCCCTGAAATTTATGGTCGTGGTACTACTAATGCATACAAATCCATGTGAAATTATAGGAAGCATTATACAAATGCCTGTGATCAGTTTTTAAAAGAGGACGAAGCTAGCTGATTTATTGCACCTAACCATTCTGATATATTTTCAGATGCACATCAATTTGACAACCGTGCTTGAATTTTCCCGCCAGCTGACAGCCTACACAAGAGGTGCTTCCCACTTTGCAGATAAAATGGATGTAATATATTTGGCTTATATAATGGAAAAGTTAATTGTCTTCGTGGATGAAGTTGAAGATGTAAGATATCTTCTCTATGCTGAAAAATAAAATTATCACTTAGAAGTGAAGTCATCACATACGGCACTGTTTTTAATGTATGCAGACACACAATGAAGAGTAGCTTATAAAATTGATTGCTGGTATTCTGATTGCAAATGTTTTGCATATGCTGTGATATGTGTCTTTATGCCAGAAAGGACAACTAAGCCATCTCACCTGATTGACAAAGGCATTGCAGCTTAGGAATAAAAATTGGTTTTCACTAAGCCACTTTAATTTTCTTTTTCATTTTAATTTCTACTATGTCTAACATACTAGAATGAACTCAAGGTGCCTCTCCCTCTGACCACTGGAGTTACACTTGCTTCTTTTGTTTTCTCCATATCCCTAGGAAGTTTAAACCTAGTTTTGTATCACTTCATGAGTATAATGTGTCTTTAAATGCAACTTCCTACAGAAATTTTAGTGTAGCGTATGACATTTTTTACAGGGAAATCAAGTCAGAAAGTTATGCAAACCCTATGGGAAAAATATTTTTATAGAGAAGAGCAATGTTCATTATAGTTGTTACTGTTAATTTTCAGGGTAACTGCTTGCATAAAGTTTTCATAACCTGTAATTTTTGTACACATGATAGCTATAGTTTGCTTTCTTTTGGTTTGGCAGTGTTCATTCCATTCTGGCTCTGGGGATTGTAACAGTTAACATTTTAGTGCCAATTTGAGAAAGCCTCCAACTTCAATTTCATCATTATATGCCAGAGACCTAAAGTGTATTGTTAAGTGCTCTTCAAGAATCGTGTTTCAAAGCTATAACTATTTCAGGTCAAAATCCTGATAAGATCTTACTGCTTTCTGACAAAACAAAAATTTACTGTCCAAAAGAAACAGCTGGGTGTACCATAAAGCCTCTATTTTTCTAGCAGCTGATGCATTATGCATTAAAACAGTACCATCTCTAATTTTTAAATTTCTTCCACCTTTCAAATAGTTTTCTCGCCATCTCTTAATTTGCAGTTGCTCAATGTTTCCATAATTTAGAACATATCTTCAAATGTGTGTTTCCTTCTTCTGTTTTGAACTTTTCATTTTTCCCTCTCTGTCAAGTTCAGTAAGTAGGTTCTTCATTGACTGAGCTCTGTACTAACACCTGTTTCTTTCCTTTCAAAATACATAAACCATTAAAGTATCAGTAGTTTCATACATGAGGCCTCATCCACATCATTATAAATAGGATTTAATACAAGGCAACATATGAACAAAGGTATATTAGTTTGGAATTGACTAGCAGCTAAAACTACAGTTACACAAAACCTTTAGAAATGAATGAAAATACATGTACAGATGTGTTTCTGTGATTTATCAAAATAATTTAAAGATCATTTTAGCTAAATTACTACAGTTTCTCTGCATCCTGTCAGCATAGGATTATTCATTTTTATACAAGTTAATTGTACTTTGCCTCATTTGTTGGTTCACCTTTCAACAAGATAGCTTCAACAGCTGCACTGAGGACATATTTGCAATATACTACAGCTTTTTTGTCAGAAATATGTACATGTATTACTCCAATTTTTGTATTTTTAATGCTGTGACTTTACTCTTCATTAATGTATTTAATGATATATATAATATAAATTACTTCCTTTTCTTACTTCTGTCCTTTTGTATATTTATAGACTATTGTTCTGTCCTCAGTAAGTTACTGCTTAGCTGATTGGTGTATGCTTTAATCGTTTGTCATAAATCACTCTAGTCTCTTAATGTGTTTTGTTATTATTCATTGTATCAATAATTCTGTCACATTGTCAAAAGCTATCTAGAGTTATCTAGTAATTATGTTCTCAAAAATAGATTAAATATTTCAGGAACAGTCACATAGTCTTGTTATTGCTCTGTCCCTTGCAATGCATATTAAATTTATGTATTTTTTATTGAAAATGCAGAACTAATTTAATAACCTCAGCCATTCTTTAAACCTTCTTCACCATCGCTGCTTTTTTCCCTTCCCACTCAATTATCTTTCTCTTCGCCTTATTTTTCTGTTTCTATCAGTTTGCCTTTTTGAAGTTTTCCATAGCTATATTTCTGTCATTTTTTTTTCCTCTTCTATATACTTTTATATTCAGGTTTCTTTGTGACAATCTTGTATATCTTTGGCATCTTTGGTGTAAAAAAACCCAGTAAGGTGGTAATACGGATTTTGAAATCTCAAATGAAGCTACAGGATATTTAAAAAGTAAATATTTTCATTTCAAATTAAGATGTAAATAAAAATATTCACAGATATTTTTATTCTTTGTAAATGTAATATCCTAATATTAAACACACAGCTGTGCTTACCAAAATCTGCAAAATGTCACATGGCAAAACAAAGATTTGTTGCTTTGGGTTAGCCACAACCCAATGAATCAAAGCATTACAAATTATAAACCCCTACTTTCTGTATAGCCCATAAGATGATACAGGTTTGTATCAGCATCTGAGTTATATCTCAAATTTGCTCCACTATGTCTATAACAAAAATTTATTTCAAATCCATTTCCCTCTTTTTCTTTTTTTTTTTTTTTGCCCCAAAGATCTCTTGATTAAACATAAAGCAGTTCTTTAGAGAGGCAGGATCAATTTTAATTAGTTTAAGACAGAGAGTGATAATTCTGGGATTCCATTTATCACTCAATGAGAGGCTCCTTTTTTGTGGTATATCTAGAAGATAAGCTTTAAAATTGTGCATAAAAAGCTTTTCATTGAAGTTAGTGACACTTTTCTTTTTTGGGGGGTCTATATTTTTAAAATTTTCATAATAGAATCAATTCTGTCTTAGAATAATAGGTTACCCAGACAAATAAGGTTCCTGTTTTCACTTGTACCCTTGTGTACTCTTTTCTTTTGTGAGTCTTCTAGACAATACCATTTTGGGGGGATTTTCTCTTCCAGATTGGGGATGCTCTTATTGAAATTGCCAGCAATATCATGTTGGTTGATGACCATGTGTTGTGGATGGCTCAAAAGGAAGACAAAGCCTGCACCCGGATTGTACGATGTGTGGAACACATTGCAAGTCAAATACTCACCAGCAATATTCAAGTTATATCAAAGGTATTGTAGTGGTTTAGCTATAATTATTTTTTTCCTCTCCTGGATTCTATTTGGAAGACCAAAATATTTTTTTAGTATCACTGATAGTATTAAAAAGTGTTTTTTCTTGACTTTGATTTATTGTTTTTGTTCTTACAGTAGACTGTTCACAACAGTATCTCTCAAATGTTCTCCTATTTACTCAGATTCTATTGTTCTTGCTACTATAGTATGTGGGTCTGTTTTGAAAGGTCCAAGTTGAGTGAGTGACATTTTTAATAAGAGAAAAGACAACATGCTCCCTTGTTGCTTGAAGGTTTTAATATGCCTTTCAGAGAGGACTCTAGACAATACTTGCTTAAAGCATTTAAAACAGAAATGATCAGGAAAAAGTTTATCTTCTCATAAATGTTAAAAAATTTTTGTTAGTTTTAGCTTTTTAGAAACAAACTGTAGCAGTATGAAATAAATGTTTTAATTCCTTGGCCTCCAACTATATGAATTTGTCATGTAGATACTGAGGGGTTGTGATTTGGACACTGTCTTTTTGCCAACTTCATCATCTAAATCAGAAGCTTGAATTTTAGGTAAACATTTTAAAGCCTTATCATTCCTTGAGTCAATTTGCTTGCTTGTTTGGTTTTAAACAATTATTATTTTCTTGATTGTGCACTACATTTACATGAACACACTATTTAAAAGTGAGTTCAGTGTTAGGATTTATAGGCTGAGCTGAATTATAGGCTGAACCAAATAGCATAATAGCCTTTGTCCCTTCACAATACATTTTGAGAAAGGCAGTGAAACAAACAAAGATGAAAATATATTGGTCTGTTTGCTAAAAGAACATTTTTATTTTATCTCATTTTACATGAAAGAATCACATTTGCTAAAAGTAGTTATGTATTTCTATTAAACACAGTGCCTTTTAGAAGAATTTTGCAATGTGACATCTAGGAGGGCTCTGTTGCTTTATAAATTTCTTTTAAATGTCAAGTGCCAAAGGTCTGGATTTTTTTTTCTTATCAGTGCTTCAGGAAGCTGTTGACATTACTGTAAAAAGTAATTCTGTGTACTCAAATGTAGATCTGTGTTGCTAACCTTTTTGCCATGCTTTATCTTTTTGCTTATAATTTTCTGTAGGAGAATTAGTTTACTGTTAAATGCAATTTGTAAATAAACAAAGCTGTGGAGTTTTTCTGGTATCATCTCATGCAATACCAAACATTTCTGTTCCTTTGGGAGGCCAGCCAGCAAATTGTCTCGCAGAAATTGCATCTGCTTGCTTTATTTTAAACAGCAGCAAATAAAACCCCAAAGTTAAGGTACCCACTAGATTATAATACAAAACCTGAAAAAAAAGAACCTCTATAAATTGTGTTGGTAGTATAACATATGTATGGCTGTGCTCCCTGTACATTGAAAAGGATCTTGGGGGCTGTGACTGTTAATCGTACATAATTTATGGAAAACAAAAATGTTTTACCAGTTCCATGAGGTTGTGGAATGAATAATTTCAAGGTCAAAAAAACCACCAGGATGGATACCTTTGTCTAGATCTTTTTAAGTCTCCCTTGCTGCAAAATAGCATACAAAACACACTGCAGGAAGAACAGTCAGTAGTAACTTTCAAATACTAGATAATTTAATGCATATATATAAAATATTATTTTATTTATATGATTAATTTTTCTAAAATGCCATTTAAAAATAATAAAATAGTAAAACAAATAAAATGTTTTTCTACTGTATGGGATTTAAAAATCTTAGGGAAGTCTTACAGATAAAATACTCTTGTCAGGATAGAAGAAGGGCCAATGCCTTCCCAGCAAGGGCCTGCTCACAGATGGGGAGCGGTGCAAGACAGAGACAGGCTAGGGGCAGCCACAGCCCAGGGGCACCAGTCCTCAGTGGTGGTGATCAGGCAGGATGGGGAACACTGGGCTACAGGTCAAGGGTGAGAAGGCTGGCCCTGGGTCAGTGGTGCACCTAGGACAACAGGGCTGGTGGCCAGGCTGTGACACAGCCACCATGGAGTTCAGGTGAGTCTTTGGATGAGGCTCAGCTTGACATCAATCCAGGGCAAAGGGAATGGGAGTCCCCTCAGAGGCACTGGGCACAGCTGGTGAGGCAAAGGGTGGGGGCTAGGCAACTAAGAGCTCCCAGGGTGATTCTATATGCATCAGCACCCCTAAGTTGAATTTCCCTTCAGTATTTTCCTGAGGTACTTCTTTGCTCCTGCTTTTATTTTATTTCTGCGTATATGTCTGTTGTGCAGTTGGAAATGGACAACTTCCTGCTGATGATAAAATTTGTTTCAGTGGTCTCATCTCAGGCATGTACAATAGTTTAAACACCCACCCCTGAGGAGTTTACATTTTATTCTCCAGCTGATGAGACTGTCAGAATATTTTAGACTAATTGAAATGTGAGTTTTTGTTTGTGCTCTGAGTCTTTGCAATCTTCAGTGCTTCTCTCAGCTTACCCAGGTAACAATCCCCTTTGGCCCTCCTGCTGTGTGCTGCCTTTATCTGCGTTTTGGGAAATGGCCTCCAAATTATCACTTTCTATATCTGCACTGCTTAACGACAAGATTAGCTTGTGGCTTTTCATAACATGTACCTGACTGTGGCTTGTTTCCATGGATAATTTTGCTCTGACTTCATCTGTATCCATTTTGTAGCTCATTTTACAATCCTACATAATGAGCAGTGGTTTACCTTGCATTTCAGCCGCTTCTATATGCTGAGAATGGCATGTTCACACTGTTTGAACATTGTCAAGCCTTTACAGGTATGTTTTGGGATTGGAAAACCCCAAGTGCTTATAGAATATAGTATTCAAAATTTTTTAAGTGGAGCTCCTTGTTACAAAATCAATCGTCATTACAACATTATCTAGGAAAAACCTTATTCCCCATCACCTCACATTGTGAAATAGGGAATCAGTATTATAGCCATTTTACAGCAGGAAACAGGAAACTATTAATAATAAAATGAGTTTTTCCAAGTTTATAAGAACCCTGTTACCACATAGGAGTTTTAAATGAGTCATGTAACTTGATTTCTGTGATATGGGTATCAGTATTCTGTAAGCAGCAAAATTTTTACCTCCTTTTAAGGCTATCTAAGATATTATAAAAAATTATCAAGGTAAACTTAGTTTCAGTTTTTAGAAATTTTTATAAGCAGCCACTGGATTTTTAATACAAAAATTATTCAATTCTTAGTGATATTTTGGATTTTTATTCAAGTGTAGAAAAAAATGACTTGCAGGCAAAGACAGAAAAAGTGGAAATTTAATCTAGGAAGGGATGGTTTACAAATTTAGAAACAACTAAAAAGAATCTTTAGGCTACCTCTACTTTAAAAGTAATATATCTATATGTATATTTATATAATGTATATATAGCTTTTATATATAAAAAATAATACTGAAAGCTTCTGAATTTCATTGAATTTTGACAAAAAGTAAAATAAATTGCTTACACTAACTTTCATTTTTGACATATACAGAATCATCAGTGACTGCAAAAGGTGAATACAAAAATCTCGAAAGAGGACTAGCAAGTCATGCACTTTGTGTCATGCTGAGATTTAATTTGTTTTGATACCCTGACTTTAATGCAGTTGGGTTTTCCTTTTTTCTACTCTTGTATTTTTATGCAAAACATTTTCTTTAGGTTCATTTATTAGTATGAATTAATGTAATTTTCTTCAGTGAAGCCAATTCTTGTCAACGTTAAGTCCCAAATTCTAAGGAATTCACACCATTTTTTACTAAATGGATTTAAGGTATTTCTGTATTGCTGTTTTGCATAATAGAAGCAAAGTACATATAAAATGCAGAGTAATATAAAACTGCTACATTTGTAATTTACCCTCTTGATAAACCTGCTAGTTTGTATTTTAACTCAGGTATCTTTACATTGCAAATGATGTGCAAAATACACACACTTAAGGATCACTAAACAATGTTTGCCTGGAAGCAGAAATCATATAGTCCGATCCATATGGTGCCAGTCTAAGTTAGTTAACCTAATTATAACGTAAATTATTTATCTTATGCATAGTACTGTGCTGAAATGAATATACTGGTTTAAGTATAGAAACATATATCTCTGCCCAATATAGTGATCTCCATCTAGACATACCATCTCACTGAAGGGCAGGCCAAATAGATAAGAAGCTTTCTCTTTCATTCTGACTGCTCTTGCTAATTCACTTTGTAACTGTGTTGCTTTAAATTGGGATTGATGCCATTTAAACTGGTAATGACACGATTTCAAAACTGATGTAATAATAATAACTGATATAGCTGATAAACTGATATATTTCTGAAGAAGTTTCAAGCAAACCCACTGTGCCATTGTAGAATTTTAGATCCATTTAAAAATAAGTTCCATTTTCTTTCTTAACCTTCAAAGAGGTGTGGAAGTATGCATGCACAATCCTTTATAACGTATATACAGTATATACATAACACACCTGTAATTATACTTAATATGTTAGCAACATATCTGCTTCTCCATGTTTTCACAGGTGTCCCATAATATTGCTTTGGAGGCCTTTATGATCAAGCCATCTAGTTTCTCAGGAATGACTTGCACTGCCTTCCAGAAAATATCTGTAAACTCTGGCAAGCCAGTTGTAAATGACTTAGGAAGGTGGGAAGCAAATCCCGATCAACATTTGAATTTCAAGTGCAACACTGGCAACCTGAATGGTTCCTTGGTGAATTCTTCTACCAGAGTAAGTCAGAACAATTGTGAATATGACTTATCTATTTCAGTGTGTTTCCAGCAGTACCTTTAATCAGAATACTGATTTGAAAAATATGTAGTTTATGTGGTGTAAACTGGTTAATAATTTCAAGATATTAAGTGGTCTTACACTGGTGTGTTGGGCGTAACAGATTTTGTTGTGCTAACATATTCCCATTAGCATTATCAGATAGAATGCATGATGTGAATACAAAGGGGTAAATGTCTTATTCTTTCTGTTTCTGGGCCTAGTTCTACAAAATTTTCTGTGTGTAAACAATCTCTTTAAAGTTATTTGGAAATATTTTAGTGAGATACTCTCAGGGGATTTTACCTTTACTTCCACTAAATATTTTCTCTCTTCTGACCTTTATACAGAGACTGTGACATTGCTGATTTTGAGTGGTAATCAAATAAAAACAATAATAAATAAGCCTTTTAATAGGATGCACTGTTATTATCAAATAATGAAGTGGAACAATTAAATTTTGATTTAGCAGGAAATGGAATTTTGCATTTAGCTGAGCGTGTTATTAAATTTAAGTATTGCAGAGTTGAATTTTTGTTATCCTTCAGTTCAATCTCAGTTTAATAGGCTTATTTCTTGAAATACTTACTATAAAAAAATGGTACTTTTCTAGGCAATGTTACTAGTTTATTGAACTTTGAAAGTATTCTAATTGAAGTTATTTTCTCTTTGGTACATTTTAATGTTCTGTATGGACTATGCAGTCAGCGATGTGGTAGTTTATGCTCTCAGGATCTTCCGATAAAATGGAGCCATCTTAATAATGGAAGAATAGGTTAAATTTTCTTCCTACAGTGAAATTAATTTCTTCTGTGGACACTGTTGTAGTGTCTATCTGTAGGAAAGATAAAGCTGTCAGTGAAAAGAGAGGAATATTCACCATAAGGTGAATATCAAATGTCAGAGTGATTTCTGCAAGAAACAACCCTGGAACACTGCACTGTGTGGGATAATATTATCAACATAGAAACACATGTGGGATTACATGAATTGGAAAGTTTTCTTCATCAGAAACTGAGTGCCAACATTTTTGGTAAACGAATCTTGTAAAAATTTGATGGTCAAGCACTGGCATATCTCTCCTATGATAAAGAATTCTACCATAAATGCAAATTTCTCATCTCTCCTATTAGCATCCATGTGTCACATACATAGGGTAACTTAGGATATTTACTTGAAGTTGCTTTCTAAAATGTTGGCAGAATATCACAAGATAAAGACCTTGGTATACTCTTTCCAAATGGATTTTGAACTTAGCTGACTTTACATAACATACAGAAGGAAAACTCTACTGACTACACAGAGAAAGAAGCCAGGAGAAAGACAGTAAAGTTATTACCATGCAAAGCAGTTTTGAAGTATGTGATATATATTCTGACAGAAGTGATTTAGCTAGGTGAGTCACTTGTTATCACCTGTATACAAATTTGTAAATATACCAGCACAATACAGGAGAATATAGATTCAGATAAATGTTCATTTCACGATTTTAGGTTTTAACGCTGAGCTACACTCAGATATTAGAAGTGACATGGGACTAAAAAGATCCTGAAAACTGAGATATTTTAATTCATCAATGTTCTCTGAAACTTCTAATCACTCTTTTAATTCATTCTGAAATGAGTTACATTTCTTCATTGTTTAATAGAATTATCTGTAGAATGATAACTGATAACAGTAAACAGGATTCTTTATCATCACTCACTAGCAAAATTATGTCTATATTTGTTCAATGGAGGCAAACATTAAACTTACTTGATTGTGCTATGCAAAGGTCAGAAAAATACAGAATTTGTTGTGGATATGTGAGTTGTTTTAGTTACACAAGTTCAGTCACTATATTTGAAAGTAATACTCATTATATCTGACTGTTTAGAACTTTATCTGAAATGCGGAGATTATAGTTAGAATCTTACTCTTTTTAGCATAGCATAAATCATAGAGAAGAAAAAAATCACTAAGATTAAAATTACTAAGTACAAATGGTAATTACAAATTTAATACTAATGAAAATGTGACAAGTTGTCTTTAAAAAGCCTATTAAAAGAGAATGTTTACATATTTTTGTGCTAAAAAGTGTAGCCCTCTTCAAATGTATAACATTGTAGATCATCTACTCACTAAGCATAAGCAATTGTTTATGTCATCTGTCTGTTGCTAACCAACTGCCCTAGTAAATCAAAAAAGTGAATACTCATCAAGCAATTTGTGGGCAGTTGATGGTAGATGACAGAAATAGATGATCACAAACTTACTTAATAATGCAATCGAAGCTTTTGTAGTTTATTCATAGTGATATTTCTTGGCAATGATTGGAAATTTATACAAATTTAGCCGGTGGTGATAGAGAGCCTCCATAGGGCGAAGATAAAAATAAAATAAATAAGTAAATTAACAGTTAAAACAGAATAAACTTTGAAAAAGAAATAATATAAAAGGCACTGAAAGAGATCCATGATTCAGAGATAATTATTAAAATATAGCTATATCCACATCCACTTACGGTTTAAAAATGTGGCCAGTCTTTTACTGAGTAACTTTTAGTGTTTCCAGATATCCTAAAGCAAAATATTACAATATTACTGTAATTTGAAACACAAATTTTATCTTTAAATCTATTTCTGAGTCTATAGCCAGTAACCAATTTGAAAGTTGGAAAGAAATAATTTATCAGTACTGGTGATCAAAAGTTTCTTCTGGTGGGAATTAGACCTAGATACCTGCACTTGGATCACATTTCTGCAGTTAGTAAGGAGCTTTTGCTGCCTGACTGGACTCTACTAAAGGTGGCTCAGGTTTCTCTTCCTAGTTTTTGATACAGTGGCTTGTATTTTGATGCAGTGTTTGTTTCATCTCTGTTTAATTAGGCTTGAGGGCATCTTCCAGGCCTGGGACTCCAGATTGAGATCCTGTCACAGGATTGACCCCAAGGCATTAATGAATTCATGCTTAGACTTTTAGGAAAAAAATTTCCTAACATAATTTACAGTTTCATCTTCATCGAAAATACTTTTCAAATAAGAAGTCTTTTCCTCTTTTCAGTTTTTCTTCTGGCATATGGAAGAATAAACAAGTTAAATTTCTAAATTTCAATAATCTGTATTTTCACATATAATCCCCAACTTCTGAAAACTGAATTCCTCATAATGTTCTCCATGCATTCCATTTAACTTTTCAGTTCTATTTATTTCCTATATGCTCTGAGCCAGACTGACCTTTTGACTTGTCAGGTTGCATTACAAATGATGTCTCTGTGATAAAATGTTAAAAGTTAAATTTGTATTGTGATTGGTACCAGATATACTAAGCATGAAAAAAAAAAAAATCTAAAGTGCTCTGACAATATCCTATGATTACTTGTTTATTTCACTTTGAAACATTATCCAATTTTAGAAATATTCTGGGCTCAGGTACTTACCTGAAAATATACAATCAGTAAGTAGGAAAAGGTTTTTTCTTACCTAAAATAACTTTTGAGTGTTAGACCATACAAATAATGTATAAATAATAGTAAATTTGTATCTAAAAAATTAGCAGGAGGGCAGAAAAGAACTTAATGCAAAGATTTCCAACAAGTGGTAAGACATTTGAGGTAGGATAAAGCACAGAATTAAAAAACAAAAGAGGAATTGTGAAGGAGAAAGTTTGAAGGTACCGAAATAGGTTTTATAATAAAAGTGCCTTTCCTACAGTCAAGTATGTGAAATGTTCAGGATCTCTATAGATAATTAATTATATCCATTTGGAAGCTGCTTTACTAGAGTGTGCAATAATTAACTTTCTCATTAATGCAAAAACTAATTCTCATATAAATAATAATTATCATTTACTCTGGAAGTTTCAAAGCTAGGGTGTATGATGTGCAGTTACACAAATGGTTTCCTAGAGTACTTCTGCAAAACCTATTAGCTATTACTAAGATTTAAGCAATACTTCGACCTCTTTCAGTGAAACAAAAGCAACAGTGGTTTTAAAAAACTTCTATTCTAGCTCTTTAGTTCACACATTTTCATTAACAAGGACTTTCCTGTTGCACTAGCACTTTGTAATGGTATGATACTCTGATAAACTGTGAATCTGGTTATGGAAAATGCTTTCATTTAAGCATGGGCTTATTGTTACTAATTTAATTGAGATGCTTATCCATTTAAGATATCTTTTTCCATGTTCAAGATGTATACGTACAGAATTTTTCAAGGCAATGAGATGAGCTAACTTTAGAATTCAAAGTATCATGTAGAATTTATGAACTCAATTAAACTGTAATACAAAGTGGAAATAATTCCTGCAACTTGCACAGAAGATGGTTACTTTTGATTAATTTTTCTAGTCCAGTCTCTCAGACTAAATGTTCCCAAATCCAGGTCTTCTTTCATTTATTTCTACATTTAAAAATTGCATAAACATTTTTTAGTTCTCTATTAAGATTCACATTGAAATATTCCAAGAAAAGTGTGGCCAGCAGGTCAATGGAGGTTATCTTCCTCCTAAACTCTGCCTTATAAAGCCACATCTGGACTACTGTGTCCAGTTCTGGGCTCTGCAGTTCAAGAGAGAATGGGAACTGCTGCAAGGAGTCCAGTGGAAGGCTATCAAGGGGACTGGAACGTCACTCTTGTGAGAAGGGCTAGGACTGTTTAGCCTAGTGAAAAGAAGACTGAGAGGAGACCTTATCAATGCGTATAAATACCTAAAGGGCAGATGTCTAGATGTCTAACACCTACCATTCTGTCATAAGCACATATACCATATTGACAAAATACCAGCCAACATACCCAACAACATACTGCTATACTACAGTGTATCACTTTTACCATTAGAGTAATTTTGTATAATTTTTTTCTAGAGTGTAATAACTAGTAAGTTGATAGGCACCATAGATGTAGCATGAATTATGTTGGCATCATCATTTCTATCATGATTTCCTCTAATTTCCCAACACACATTGCTTTTTAGAGAGTATTATGGCACTTTTCTCATCTAATTTGGTAAATCTTGAATATGTCTGTGTCGTATAGTATAGTACAAGATTAATGTTTTCTGAATCTTTTTTTTTTTTTCCAGGCACAGAAAACATGCAATAAAGGAAACACTATAAAGTGTTTTATATGTATGGCATATTACAATTACACTGTGTTCAATGCTGAAATACATACTGTCATTGTTCATTTAGATTTTCAAGTATTTATTTTAATCCAAGCATTGTACAATATGTCATGATTAATCATCCAAATCAAGACATTTCATAGAATCATAGAATATTAGAATGGTAGGGTTGGAAGGGATCTTTAGACATCATCTATTCCAACCCCCCTGCAGAAGCAGGTTCACCTAGATCAGGTCACATAGAACATGTCCATTTGGGTCTTGAAGACCTCCAAGGAATGAGAGTCTACAACCTCCCTGGGCAGCTTGTGCCGGGGTTCCCTCACCTGAACAGTAAAATAGCTTTTTCTTATATTTAAGTGGAACTTTTTGTGTTCCAGGTTCATTCCATTAACCCTTGTCCTGTTGCTAGCTACAATAGAAACAAGGGATGTCCCAACCTCTTGACACCCACAATTTAGATATTTGTAAATGTTAATAAGATCCTCCCTCAGTCTCCTCTTCTCTGGACTAAACAGCCCCACCCAGTTCCCGCAGCCTTTCTCGTATGAAAGATACTTCAGTCCCCTGATCATCTTGGTGGTTCTGCGCTAGACTCTCTCCAGAAGTTCTCTGTCCTTCTTGAGCTGAGGAGCCCAGAAATGGACAGTACTCCAGATGAGGCCTCACCAGAGCAGAGTAGAGAGGCATAAGACCTGCTGGCCACATTCTTCTTGATGCATCCCAGAATGCCATTGGCCTTCTTGGCCACGAGGGTACATTGCTGGATCATGTTTAGCTTATTATCAATCAGGACTGCCAGATCTCTCTCTGCAGATCTGCTCTTCAGCCGTTCAATCCCCAGCCTGTACTAGTGCATGGAGTTGTTCCTTCCCAGATACAGGAGTCTGTACTTGTCCTTGTTGAACCTCATGAGGTTCTTCTCTGCCCAACTCTCAAGCCAGTCGAGATCCTGCTGCACAGCCTCTGGGGAATCAGCCTAGTCCTCCCAGTTTGGTGTCATCAGCCAACTTGCTGAGGGTACATTCTGTAGCCTTATCCAGGTCGTTGATGACAATGTTGAACAAGACTGGCCCCAGAACCCATCCCTGAGGAGCTCCACTGGCCACAGTCCTCCAACTGGATTCTGTGCTACTGATCACCACCATCTGTCCCAGGGGGCATCTCACAAAGATGTGTGTAGTATTTCTTTAGCTCATTTCAATGGTAAATTATTTTTAACTAAACAAAAGTTGATATGCTGATTCATGTTTATACTGGTAACTCTTCCTCCCATATTGTTTTATGTATGCTTGGCATAATATATTAAATATGTCAATGAAAGATTGTAAATCAAATGAACCGTTACTGAACATAGTATATATAGACCTGAAAAGTACACATGGTCACAGCATAACTTACTTATTGTGAGTTACAGAAATGACATCTTCAAGAATTAATGCAGAATTTTAAATTATTGTCATTGTACTCCCAAACTGTCAATGAAGAATCCTACAGGTGTTGTGTTCCAAGTCATCAGTGAAGGAACTTAACTGTTTTTAACACCAGATTAGTTTTTAATGAAGCATAATTGTGCTCTGTTTTACAGAGAAAAGAATTCTAAACAGGCATTCACTCCAAGATTTTATACGTGGACAATCATTCTACGTGAATTAGTTTGCTTCACAATCTTTTTTTATGGAAATGAAATGATGAAATACAGACAATTAGACTTGCGCAAAGGGTCAGTTCAAAGCTCAATTTAACCTTGTTCCTGTCTCTAGTAGGAGTCTAATAGGCTAGATGCTTTGAAAGAAAAATATCTAGAGAAAAGGAAAAGCAGTGGTACATCTCTTTTCTATTCACCTTTTTATGCCTTACTGATTTTGCCACCAGACAATATGCAGAAGTTTGTCAACACAGGAAATGTGTAAATTTTTTTTTAAAAAGAAATTTTGGGATGTCTTATGGATTAGATTGTAGGTTATGACACGTTTTTATTTTTTCACCAAATTACATTATTTCTTAGATGTAGAAATAGTTCTCTTTCTTAATGTACCACAAATGTAAATGTGAAACTTGAGAGCAGGAGTTACAATCTGTGCATGGAAATATATATTCAGATACTATCAGACTTCATATACTATCAGAATGATTTTCTGACATTAATCCTTGTACTGATTTTTTCATACATTCTGCATTACTGTTTAAAAAAAAAATAACCAAAACAAAACGTTGACCAATTGTTTTAGATCAAAACAGTCTGGAGGCTATGAATTATGGATAGACAAGATAACACTGAATTGTATTCTTTTTCTAAATTTGGATTAAAGGCCCTCAGACCAAAAGTCTGGTGAACCAGAATTGAAGAACACAATGGCTAATTCGATATATACAGGTCATACAGTAGATGTAACAGCTGTGTAGTGCATGCTTCACTGACCAGCATATGCTGCTACTCTAAAAGAAAGAGTAAGCTTACGACTTGTCACTTAAAAAATAAATATAAAAATATAAAATTTCTGTGACATTATATTACAGAAAAACATCTGTGTTTCATAGCTTACTTTGATTAGTATTGCGTAAAGTGTATAAGAGATTGGAGACATAGTCTATCAAAGTTGTGTATAACTATCAGACTCATTGAAATGAGGAGTTATTTAAAACTATGTTGTGTTTCTTCAGCCTTTATCACTCCACTTCAGATGCTAGCAGTCATCTACAGAAATGCCACAGAACATCAAATATACTGTTTAAGTGGTCCAGATCATTTAAATGTATACATTCTTAACTTCCACGTGAAATAGGATTATATATGCATTCCAAACTATTTTATTGAGAGCTGCTCTTCACCAGAACAATGGTTTTCAGACTCTTTGGGCTTTGAGTATATTTTATTGATTTGGCATCTATATTTTAATCTTTCATTTTCAGAAATTTCATGTCTGATTTAAGTAAAGTCTGTAGTAAGTAAATGTCTAATGGGAATATATGTCAGAATTTATGTTGTGTATTTAAATAAGGTATATGTTGCCTTTAGAGTTTAGTTTAATTCTGTCAGATAAAAAGTCAATCAAATGACAAAGTGAAGCTTCAGGAAAAAAAAAGTTTTCCATTGCAGTGCAGTTGCTAGTTTCTTTAATAAAGGAACTTATGAAGAGAATGGGAGTCACTGGATACTTTTTGCTACATTGTTTCTCAGTGTTTCCTTTGTTGTGGATTCATGCAAGTGTGGAAAATCGCTCTAGTCATAAATGAAAACTAAAAGTGAATGTTAAAAACTATTGATAGCTGACTGTTTGCAATAAATACCTGGAAGACCTGCTGCCTTACTATTTGGGTCTGATTTACAGTTGTATAATCCCAATGGAATCACTGCACTGAAAAAGGAGTTTGTATTTATCTTGGCTAATGACTCATGAATTTCTTGAAATATTAATGAAATACCTTACCTAGTTTGTTATCACTTTAAAAAAGAAAAAAGCCAAAAAGCCAAGATAAGGTGACTAGGGCGCTACTTTATATCTTCATCTTAAAAACTCTAAAAGGTTGTAATTTTTCTCTTAGCATTAGGCTCAGGGGTGATTTAATATATGTCAGACTAGAGTCATCAGTAGAAGTAAGATGATTGAGTAAATATTGAGACACTATAACCATGAACTGGTAACCAGATGCTGCCTTTAATTAGCTGCTCATCCTTGCAAGGCAGTAATGTATTTTTTCAGATTTATGCTAGTAGTAGTTGCTTATGTAATAGACGTGCCCTGGCAATCCCCTTTCTAAAACACTGCTACCACTAGGAAGAGTAAGGTACCTTGATGATGATATTTCTCTCCAGCATGCCTTCCATTTTCAGGAACATGTCAATATGAGCTACCATGTATTTGTTGATTTGTCAGTATCCTTGAAAGTATTGCAATGGTAAAATTTTTTGGCCTTATATTTCAGTCCAAATAATGACTTTTAAAAAAATAATTATTTGGGTCTGATAAAAGCATCCTTCAAAATTAAATCTGCACCTGGGTTATGGGTAGGAGAGTAAAAACAAAACATATACCTTCTGTAGGCGCAATGTGCAGATGTGTCATGTGAAGTTGTTATATAACCTGAAGAGTCAGGGAGGAGATGTTTGTTCAGCTCAGTGAACAAGTACTTGAGTGAGGTTCACAACTTTAAGATACTAAATTAAACATCATCAATGAAAGAAGGGAGCAGGCTACAGATTTCATGGACAACTTTGGTGATGACTTCACACAACTTAAAAGAAGAAAAAAATGTAGTAAAACTTTTCTAGCACTAAAACTTTTCCAGCACTAGAACTCTTTTTCTCATGTTGTGTCATTAACTTTGCTGGTATGCTCTCTTGTGATGGGATAAAAGCATACTGTGCTGACTTGCAAAGAATAATGGTACCCAGCCCATTTTACTCCATACTTGAAAGACCTGAGACAAGCTCATCTCCTCTGTAGGTTTCAGTAGTTGTATATTGAAACAATATATCAAAATTGAAATAATGCATAAAAATGGCCTTAGGAATTAAGAAGTTATTTTGGAATTGACAGTTTCTAGTGGCATCCCATGTGCCACTTTTTCATTTCCCTTTGTTATCAGTTTAAGAGTTTTGTCTACATGCAGATACTGGAAAAAATGAATCTGAATTAATTTTGAAGATGCTTAAGTGAAACTGTAAGTAGGCAACCTTATCCAGAAACAGTGTTTCTAATTTGGTTCAGGTGAGGTAAATTAATTTGAAATGGAATTCAGCTAAACTGAAATAAGGCCACTTAGTTACGAAGGAAAGAATTAACAGAAATGTTTATTCATTTATTTAAAATTAAGGCTTTCAATAACTTGCTCTAACTTTTCTTGATCATCCCTTGCATACGTTCTCAACACATGTACACTCTCCAGGTTTTCCCAAAATTTTTCCTGTGGCATTATTGTGTGATACTTCTGGCATGTATAGCAATGTTATTTTTATTTCATTAATCAGTCTTGAAAACATCGTTACTTTTCCTCTTTTTCTTAATTTCACCTTGTTATTACATTCTGGTTGAGTGTTTTCTTCTGTTAAACCATGCAGGAGGATTGACATTATCCCTGTAAGAAAGAATGTATCTAATTTTAACAGTGGAACTACATAGTGAAAAGTGCTGTACATTTTTTATCACATGGCATTGCCATAGCAATAAAAGCTATGTTACAGTTTAAATGGACATTTGCAAAACATAATGTTCAGAAATTACTGAGAAGGTTTCAGAGACTAAACAGATGTTCCAGGCAATTTCCTTGACCATAACATCTTTGCAATGTCTTTATCAATGGTTTCATATTGTTATATAGTAATATTTTTCTTGGCAATTATTTTACAGTCCCTTGCACCCTTAAACAAAAAAAAAAAAAGAAAATAATATTACAGGATAGAAGAATTTATTCTGGTTTGTTTTGTATTGTTTTTTTATGATCTATAAACAGGAATAAAGTGAAAATGCAGTGAGTTATGTCACATACAGGGTCATGCAGCCAACTCAGGCAGAGCACAGCATAAAATGTAATAAAAATATATAATAATTCCTCACATTTTATCACTATAAAGAAGAACATAAATCAACAGAGCTGAATGAAGGAAACCTTATCAGTGTGGAGCTTCAGGTACATCAAATTTTCATAAAGCTGCTGACAGCATGTGTCAAGATATCCAGCTGCTTTTGTCATCTTGTATCTGTTTATATTTTCCTATGGTATTGATTACCAAGTACTTTTTTTGTAGTACAAGCACATTATAACCTTTAAGCAGCGAGATAAATGCTTAGAGCTGATTCATTTAGACTGTTATTTGTTGGAATAAATCCTGCTTCTTCCTGCCTAATCACAGAAAACTTTGTTGTCTATGTGACTATGTTTTGTAAAGAGATATAAATCTCATACTGTTTGTCTAAGTGTCTGCATTTTCAAATTCATCATATCTAACTATATTCAGAGAAGCTTGTTGGAATTTGCTGTATTCCTACAGGTCATGAAACTTGTAGAATAGGAAAAGAGCATAGTGTATCCATCAGAACCATACTTGTTATCCAATCCATGTCAAAGTACAAGAGCATTACAGTAGTAAATCACACTTCCATCTGCCATCTTTCCTGATAGACTTCCCAGAGCATTAGATACAAAAAAATCCATAGTAAGAGATATCAGAGCACATGCATTTCATAAAGTCACAATGCCGTCCTCTTTAATCCTTTTTAAATATTACGTCTTACAATATTTTGAAGAATTGGGGATCTTAAAAACTAATATGTAGCTATTTGTTTCATCCATGATTAAGAATTCCTTGGAACGTGAGACCTTAAAAGAACTTGTCCATGAAGAATATGCTTATTGATTGAGTGAACCTAGAAATCTAGAATAATTGCTACAATTTAAAATGATTAGAACGGTTTTTATCCATTTTTCTTTCACTACTTTTTCAATCTTTTGTATGACATTTTTAGTTGTCTTTCTGTCGCTGTGGTGTTGATTACGTAATTTTGGTTATTTGTTTATTTTTCTAATGATTCTGTTTTCTGTAGAGGATGGCAATGCATTAGAAATTAATGAATTAATTAATTATTTTTGTTTCCCGGTAATATAATAATGCATTGCTTATCACGTAAACTAATACTTGCTCTTTTAGGCTGGTTTTGAATTTTTTCCTTTCCCATGCCTTGGCAAAAGAATCTGTCAGGCACACCTCAGCCTTCAGCTGCTTGCAATGCACCTGCTAATGCTCTGCAGATAAGGTGACTGTCATTCTATAATAGGCAGAAAATCTCATGATAAAGTTGGTAAGGCTGTATACACATTTCTGCTTTTGCTCTGCAGAAATTGTCAAGAAACTGATAGTTTATTATATGAAGACAGAATATAATCTATTGAATGTTGTGTGGCTCCCTGAGTTGAAGAAAGTCTACATTATAGGTGTTTATTCTTTTACTATTTTTCAAGTATGTTGCACTGTTTGATGATTCCAAACTCAATTTTCAACAATTAAGGAAGCTTGCGTTATACTCATTATTAATACTATTAGTTTATGCCATTCAATAAAAAACTAGTTCACATTGTTAGGGACAAAATCTTATCATGAGGTCTGTTTCAGAGGTAGCCTGACAGAAGATATTGACAAAGGTCAGTATAACATTGACAAAGTTATTAAAATATTGAAATCGTATAGGTCAATTATTATAAAAAATGACCTGTAACTTGGAGAAAAAGAATCAAATTAGCTGTGAAAACCACAATATCTTTATTAGCGCCCTTCTCTGCAATGCTTTTAAAATTGTACATGCACTGAATAATGCATGGAAAACAGATAAACGTTCAAGCTTTGACTGGTTTTGCCAAGTGCTTTGAAAATAGATTTATGCTGAGGTAAAAACTAGTGCTGCTAGTAGGATACAAGGGAAATTCCTCACTTCAAGAGATCAATGAAATTTAAACCTTTGCATATTTCCTCTATTCTTTTTCTTATTTTCCTTAATCTTCCAACAGTTCAACCAAGTTAATGTTATGTACATAAGACCTTGAAATTTCACAGGTATAATAAATTCTTTAGTTTCAATTGAAATCTTTGCATCAAACTTGAAAACCAGTCAAAATATTGCACTTATGTAACATTAACCAAGCAGCCTTCAATTTCTGTGTTTAGTATTCACCCATTTCCTTTTGCATCACTGGTGTTTTTGTTGTGAAAGCACTAATTATTTCCCTTCAAATTAAAGAAATTCAAGGAATATCAGACAGACTCCTTCAAGACCATCTCAATAACAAATGGGTAGATAATCAGAAAACAACTAGATTAGATAATTGGAAAAAAAATGATACATTGTACACATTGAGCCAAAAATTCTTTTCATTGTTGAATTACCATAGAATCTTTCTTTTCAGCAAAGTTTTTGTATTATTCGATGATGTGCAGTATAAACCATGTAAAAATGTCTCAGAAACTGCTCTATTAACTTTTATAAATACCTAAATTACAGTAACCACTACCACTGACAAAAGTTAAGCTAGATAAAACTTTGCTCATTAAATTTCAGAGGTTTTTTTAGTAACAACATGCTTCTGTCTGAAACATAACACATGAATATAAATATATTGTTCTAATGAAATAGGATAAAAAATGTGCCCATTCACAGTGCATTTACTCGGCATAGTTTACAAGAAAATAATAATAAAAGTCTTCTGTAATCACTAAAAAGAACTGAGCAGCAGAGTACAGGGATTCACATACTGCACAAATATTGAAAAACATCTATCCAGTCATTCTGCCAATCAGATCTCCCACAATCATATATTTAAATATTAGAGTAGCTTACTTTTGTAGTTCACTAGTCTTTCTATAGGTTCTTTGATCTCTGATTATTTGAACAATTCAATATAGTTGTAGTAAAGGATATTAATCAGCACTAGCATTTTTCTTCTGATTTTGTTTGACAAAGGTTAGTTCATATCAGGCTCATAATTTTCAAATAGTAGATATTCATGCAAGTCAGCCAAAGACAAGTATTAAAGCTTTTATCTTATTGGTTACTGGTAATGCAGCAATGTATTGGGAAAAATGACTCCTATTACCAATATTATAAACCACAAATCATTTTCTTGAAAGGACTGTGACTGAGGAAGGTGTGCCTGCTATGCCTGCTCTTATTTTTGTTTGCATTGTTGATGTTAGCATGAAAAGCAAGCAATAACTCTATGCTGATTGTTTCTGCTTTTCTTACCACTGCAGGTTATAGAAAATAGAGGTCTGTTGTGTCGTTAATCTTGTTAGAAGTGGTCTGACTTTTTCTTCTCTTTATGAAATGTTCACTAGATTGAATTTAGATGGAGAAGTTGAAATAAATAATTTACTAGGTATGACTGGTGTGTTCTGCGCTGATCTTATCAGGATCAAAGAGATTTAGTATCAGTAAGGCCAAGTGATGGACAAAATCATGTTATAAAGTAAAATATAACCTCTCTTAAAGCCTCAATATTGCTAACAGTTATCAGCCTAATAAATCTGAGCTTTAGATACCCACAGTTTTGTGAGATATTAATCACTGCATTTTTTCTAGAAATGTCTATGTTTCCATTCTAAGAATTTCTGGACTTAAGTTTGAGCAGGCCTGTTATTGTGTAATGATATACATGGTTTAGGCCTATCTAATGTCATGTGGCTATTTTCAAGATTACTTGCAGAAAATTAGTCAGCACTAACAGAAGAGGAGTTGAAACTATTAAAATACTCTTGCAGTATTTAGCCTATAAATGATGCAGCAAGAGTGTTGGTTTTGGAAGGTTGAATAATTGATATGCAAATAAAATTCACGTCTGTTTAAAGAAAAAAAATACAATTTATCTTAAGTTTTATGTAAACATTTTCCCTCCTGTTGTAGTTGACATATGCAAATATTTCACATCAAACCTAATACAAATTATAGTATGCCCTACCTACTTTCACTTGGTGAACAACTAGGAAGTTCATAGAGCAGGAAATTTTACTGATACCCTTTGACCTATGTATTTAGTTCCATGTCTTGTCGAACACTTGGAACAAATTCACATTTCAGTGCTTCATGGTTTATCATAATATATAAAGAAGCTGTGAGAAACATATTGGGATAAGAGAAGAAGAAACCAGTAATTGCTTATCTATCTTAATATATTAAATTCAAACTCCTGTCTTTAAAGTCATTGAGAAAATAATATAATATCAAATCTATGTGACATCAAAGTCTGTGAAAGTACCACAAGTAGTATACAAATTTTTTTTTGGAAAAATTTTTCTGAATGCTTTGGTGCACATTTTTTTTTCCTCAGAATCTTCTAAGAGCATGTATTTACTTGTTTGGCAAGCAGAAGGAGAAACTAAAGGTGTCATCTAGTCTTCCTCTAAGAGAGACAGACTTGTAGACATTATTAGTAACAATGAGGAGTGTGCAAACTGGAAACTGAATAAAGTGTTTATCCACCTAGTCATACTAAGCAAGGAAAAGAGATTAAAAAAATCCTTTGTAAAATGGTTTAGTTTTTTTTTTAACAATGTCTATACATGCGTATGTATGAATGTATGTTTGGTGGAAAGTATCTTCCAGGGTTTTAAATTAAATCTTATTAGTTTTGTACTCTGTGATACTAATACTGAACTCAAATGACCTCACTAGTGCTCTTGCATTCCTTTTCAGTAAAGATGATTTCACTGGCAATTTTAAATATTAAAACAAACAAACAAACAAACAAACAAAAAAAACCACAAAGAAACCAAAAAAAAAAAACCAAACCTGAGAAAACAAACCACAGAATAGTGAAAGGCTGCTCCACATCTTTTGGATCATATACATTTAGCCAGCACAAAATTTCAAGAATAAATGTTTTTCCTAAGTTGGATCTTCTACAGTTTGCCTTTTTTTTTTAACATAATTTTAATCTTGTTTACAAGGCTTAGGCTTTTTGTTGGTGGTAGCTGTTCTTTTACAAATGTTGTGGACACCATTTAGTGAATAGTTTCAAGCCACTCTTTCCAAGTTTGCATTTCAGTACTATCTATCCTACTCCCTAGCTAATCAAACTTTTCACCAGTTGGGTACTTTCATTTTGATGTTTAATGTCTTTCAGAGTTTCTTGATGGTCAAAGCATCAGAGCTTGTGTGCCACCCTTGTAACACTTCTCAGGCCATTATTGGAATCTTTCAGTGCTTTAATTTTGTTTTTTGACTTCTTATTCCCCTTACTGGTCACAAACCATACTATAGAATAGCACATTTTTTCCACACTTGTTTACCTCCACAGAATTAGCAGGAATTCTTACTCCTTATCTACTTCTTGATTGTTTTGCCATTAGCTTGTTTTTGCCATTAGCTCAAAGTACTAAGGAGTGACTGATGTAGCTCCTCCCAAACTCCTGCTTTCGTTCCTTATACTCCACTAACTAGAAGCCATTTTCCTCGCTTGTGGTGTTTTGTGAATTTCGAGGTGTTGGATAGTATTTTCAAAGAAAAACAAACAAAAACCCCAACCCAATGTAACAGAAAATTGCCTGCTTTGTGGAACTGTTGGAAGGTAAATAGATACAGCAGTTATACCAAAGGAGAAAAATAGACAATATGATCACATATATTGCAGAATTTATTATTGTACTCTTTTCCTGAGAAGAAATTAAAATATTAGCTCTAATACCACCTGACTTTTCTTCCACAGTTTTATAAACCATAAGGCACAAAGTTTTAATACACAGATTTTTTTGTTTGTCTCTCGATAAAGACAGAAGAATGTATTAGAATTTATTTCAGTCTAACATTTAAAAAGAAAAAAGCGTAGATATTCTTGTTGATTGACTTTTATTACTGAGAATGATGTTATCAGCAGTTTAGTGATGAATCTACATTTTCTAAAACCAGATGACTTTTTTTTTTTGCATCACTGATGCATTATCCATCATTAGTGACCTGTCTTAGACATCTGAACTAAATTACTCCCTTTTTTTAATCAGGAAAATGTAGTGTAATTTTTCAGTCTCATATAATTTTCCTGTATCACAATGACATGAAAGACATCGTGTTTGCCTATAATTATCTGTTTTAGAAGTTGAAAGAAATCTAAGTTTTATGCTGTTACATTTTGACTGCAGAAATGTTTGTCACAAGCAAAGTTCTAGAAAGTGAAAACATTTGTATGTGTAAAGAGCAACAGAGGAAGCCCATGGCAAGCTCCTAGGTAGTAAATGCTTCCCAACACTCTCATTGAAATGGTTCAGTTTTGACCTAAAGAAAGCCCCTAAAGACTGAGATAATAATTCAGTTTTCATATCCATTTAATCTTTCTTTGTTTTATGACAAGAATGGCAGTGTGGTTGCCAGATACAATCGTGATAAGGTTTTGTTTCTATGTGGACAAATGAACAGTAAGAATTAAAGAAAAACACTTGAATAAACACATGTAAGTAATTTTATGTTGAACTTCAGTTGAAAAGGATAGGTGACTAAGATGTCTGACTACTACTTTGACTACTTACTTTTCAGCTAATTTTGAAAAGAAAAGTAAACTTTATTTCTTTCAAAAGATAAGAGGTAGCTGCCATATTTACCAAGGAATTTACATTTTTTAATTTAAGATTAAGTTTCCATGACATTATGCCACCTGAAGAATTATAATAAAATATAATCTCTTCTGTAGTGAGAATACAACCACAAAGTAAGCAGCATGCAGGTCTGACACTTTTTGTTTAATAACATCTAGATGGAAAGTAAATAGGAAAGGGAAGGTAATATATAAATTCCTCTTGCAAGGATAATTAAAACTAATTCCTATGCTTGTCCTTCACTGTAGCTACTGAACTTAAAATCATAAACTGCAATTAATTTACATCTTCAATGTTTCTACTTTCTTACATGGCACCCTGATCATTAGTCATTGCTTTATTTATCAAAAATAATTACAAATGCAAACAAAGAGGGAAGAAAATTTCCTTCTCCTTTGACAAATACAAGACTTGATGCCCATTTGTACAAAACTAACTCATTTCAAGGATCTGAACTTGAGCACGGAGATACAAAATACAATGCTTTTGGAATTTAAGTCTTGAAAAATCCCTTAGAAAAATAACCTTCAGAATTACCATTTATTTTTGGATTTTTTCCAAAAACTGGTTTTCTCAAGTTTTTCATAAAAAATCAGACCCTTCAAAACACTTCACAATATCTTTAGTTTCTGTCTGTTGACTCATGTTTCTCAATTTATCTGTCTGTAGTGAATTCCCTAGAGGCTGCGACCATCTGGTTCTTCAGTTTATTTAACTGTTTCTCAGTTTCTGTGAGCCTTAAATTAAAACTGTCATTTTTAAGGTTTATAACCATAATGATTTCTCAGACATCATTAATTTTAATGTTTCCAGGATCTATTCTATTTTTGCTTTTACTCTTTTCTCCCACAGGAGTAGGAGTTTCCTTTCTTGTAGAATGTGCTTTAAAGGTGGATTAACATGAAATAAGTGGGAAGGAATCACAGAGTTGCAATCCAAATCTTTACTTGAGTTATTTTAAATTCACATGTAAGAAATGTTTATACATTTTCTTGCTTTCATTTATCTCTCCATTAAACATAGAAATAATTCCATTTTGTTAGTAGGCAAATTTCCTCTTATGTAGGTGGCGATCATACATAGTAAGTATATAACAGCATATTAATTATTAACACATTATCTAAGGGTTAACCAGCTAGTCTCAAAATAATTCTAGCAGTTAAATGAGTCTTGTTTGTGTTTGGTTTTGTTTTTTTTCTTTTAATTGAGAAGATGAAGCCTATTTGATAGGAAGAGGATTCAAGTATTCAAGGATTGAAGCACTTTCCAGTTAAGACTAATGTCCACTTAGCTTGAACATCTCTCATTCAGTCTTCCCTTCTACAGCCTCTTATGTCTCTAGTACTATAGCCAAGATAAAGATTGAGCTTTTATAAGTCCTGCTTTGAAATTTGAAAGAATTATGAGAACAATTATAGGCCATAGAAATACAAGAGATGTAGCAAAAATATAAGAAGCTGAAAAGTAGTTTATATAACTGTTTTAGTCCTTACAAATAACATTGCTTTTTTTACTTTCACAGAAACTGATTTATAATTGCTTATGTTATCTTTCACTTCTTTTTATATAGGCATTGACTTTAGTATACATTGAGTTAAATTTGCACATCTTTTTCTCTACTGGCAGAACTAGTTGCCATTTACTATCCCAGGGAAAGAGAGTGTGATCTTAAATAAATTTTTATGGATCTTTTATGATATATACTGTATGTCAGTCTTATTGATTTGGAAAAAAAAAGTCTTAGTATTTCTCTAAAAAATAATACTTTGGGGATCATTATCACTGCATATAACCAGAAGTTTAATATTGATATAGACATGAAAGATGAAAATATATATATATTGATCATAACATCACGGTTATTTTAAATGCCCAGGGCAAGAACTTGTGTACTATAGTAGATAAATCACAGAAATGTCTAGGGATCTGTGGTGGTTTGCTTGCATTCTTGTTTTAAGATATATTAACCTTAAAAATTGTTCTTTTAGAAAGTGAAGTTGTACCAAATGATACAATACCTAAGAAAAAGGCTACTGCATAATATGAACCTTGGGTCCATATTTTCCCATTGCTACCCATCACAGCTCCTTTGTTTCCATCGTTGTGGCCTGTATCACACATTATTCACAGAATGAACAAGATATCAAGTGAAGAAGTATCTACCAGACCTTAATAAAGGACATTATGTAAAAATCTGTAGTTTTTCACGTGGTAGACTTGCAGTTCTTTTTGGTGGCTTTCCCAGCTTGGGCATCCCAGGGAACCTGAGAAAAGGTATAATGCTTTTGTTAAAATTAGAAGCTCATTTAAACTAGGACAAGTACATTTCCTTTTTAAAAATTGATTTGTCTGCTGAAATATTAGGCCAACTGTATTTTGCACTTCAATATTAATGATTTTAGAAGGGGTTTGCCTGGAGAAGGGCGGCAGACTCAAGAATGGCTGTTGTACTGTCTATATAACAGACACCACGAAATGCTTTAAGCGTGAGTCTGGTATTTGAGTTGTTCCAGCACAGTTGTACAAAAATGGACAGGAACTCAAGCATAAGAAGGAGTTTCCTTTTAAAATACCATGTTTATATGATGGGCAGATAGTTGCTGCTTTTCTATTACTGCCCAGAAGAAAATCTGTTCTGCAGATCTCTTTACTTCTAGGTGTCCAGGAATGTTCAACAAAGTCAAATTCTGTAACTAACAGAATAAAGATCTGCTGCCATATCTTATGGAAAACAAAATTATAGATGTCTGCAATGGATGTTAGAGGAGTAGCGTAAACGGGAACAGATGAAAATGGGAAGGACTGCCAAATACTTCTAGTTGTATAATATAGTTGTAACCATGTTGATACCATTCCTGGTGTCTCTTCTGCCTTTTGAGGAGGTGTCTACACCAGCTATACAAATTCAGGCATATTCATTACCCCATGGACAGATGAATTAATTATTTCAACTTTAATAACAAATTTAGTAGCAAAGTAGGCTTCACCTATGTCTTACTAGGTACTGCACATCACTTTTCTAAGTAACATAATTAGGTCAAAAAAATACATGTTAAAAGCTGCTAATTATTTGTAGTGTAAGTCTTGCTTCTGTACATAAAAGAAAAATGTAGTTAAAGCCAGTGAAAGAAGACAAAGTTGTAACATCTTTAATGAAGCCTTTTATTTTCTTAAGCTGGATCAGCTTTGCACACCTGTGCTTTTTTTTTATTGCTATATTTACTCTAAAAGTCTATGATATTCTTGGGGATACTGACTAATTTTTCCCTTGTTTCCCTTGGAAACCTTAACAATTTTCACGAAATACATTCTTCCTCAAACTGTATGTTCTTTTTGCACTGTCATAACAGTCATTTCTTAGTCCTATGTGAAGCCCTTTGTATGACCTTTCTGCAAGCGCTTGTTGTCTTTGTCGTGCTGTCTAAGCATAATTAATGGCACTTTTGCAGTGGCAAGTGTTGAATGCTAATTTTTCATAGAAAGCTGGTTAGAAGAGCTTGGCACTCCTTGTACCTTGAGTTCTATGGTAGCAGTACATTTATGTTTAGAATACATAATTATTATTCCGCGTTAAGCATCAACTAAGTAACATGCCAAACGGATCATGGAGACCTTCCTTGTCATTTAGAAATTATTGAATTACTAATATTTATCAATGAAAAGTATTACAAAGATGTGTTGAAAATATATGAAAATAAGGTCACTTTTCCTGGTGATTTTCTGTTGATGGCTTTATATTAAAAGTTTTAATTGAATATGTAGAATTTTCTGTGTAAGATCTTGTTTCATTGCAAGTTTTTAGAATTACATCTTTAACTAGTATGTATTATCAATGGTATTCACCAGTTTATACAAGTGGAAGTTCCATCTGTAGAGACTAAAACTGCAATTGTCACATTTACACTGAATATTAAGTTGAGGTTTATTCTGAGTTTCATTCCTAATTCAAATTGTTCCCATTTCATTTTCAAAAAACTGAAACCAGAGTTTAAAATACAGTGTAATCCAGCTTTGAAACTCTGGGTAGGTGTACATATCAGGGTTAATCTTGTGGTCCAGCTCACCTCTAACATATATTTCAAGCAGAGCTGAGTCTGCAGGTAATTACCTCATTTATTTGGCTTAGCTGGTTCCTGAGATTTGGGACAAAGTGCAAGATTTTTCCCTATTGTCCTTGGAAAGATAAAGCATTCTTGGCAAACTCCAGCAGCTGTATCCATTCAGATGGTGTGAACAGAGACCAGGAAGATGGAGGAGGACTGTATAACTACATACATGGGCTAGGTTATGGTCAGCTGTCCTCAAATGGGATCTTTTTTGAGATGTTCCTTTAGTTATGAATTTTCCTTGCTTTTCTACCTTGAATATTTACCCTTGGACAAATCCTAGGTCTTGAGTTTCTTCTGACACTTCACACATTGTCAAATGATTATTCAGGTGCTAAAATCAAAATCTCAGTAGAGTTTTAAAATGGGTATTAGAATATAGCTGTAAATTAACAGGAATGTGATTACAACTATGCAAAGACAGTGAAAATTAACACTGATTGCTAGGAATGACTGGATAGATACTTCTCTGTTTACAGTTATTAAGTAGATGCCAGTTGGAGGGTATTTGATTTCCTCATTTACAGGTGATAAATTATTTCTGTAATGTAAAATAAGCTTTACCTTTTTCAATTTTAGGATATATTTAGTGCAATGCCATTGAATTCCATTAATGGATTTTTTACAGGAGGAACACATTTACCTATGCTTAACCATAAAACGGTATCCAAATACGAATCTTAGGCTTGTGGCACGTTTATAACACAAAAATACAAAGAAAATTGACAGAGTTAACTTGATTCTCACATGTGGAGCCTTATTAAGCACTCTATTCAATATTAAAGACTTAATTAGCTGGAATCATAGCTACATCATGTTCAAGAGTAACGATAATTGGTGTGAACTGAAGTCTAATAGGCTAGACCTTTGATCAGTTATGTGAATGGCTAAGAACTTAAATACATACTATATTTACCACCTTACTGAAGATTCAGATGGATCAAGTATCCAAAAGAAAGAGCTGCAGAAATCAGTAATGATGAAATCAAGTGCAGGCATACACACACCTGAAATGTAGCTAGAAGATGAACTTTTTTTCCTGGACTTGTAAAAACACATCTATGTAAAAATATTGCTGGCTAATGCACATGTTTATTTAGGGAAGGAAATAGTAATCAAAGCAGTTACAGGTTGTCAGTAAAAACAAAAGCAAAAAGTCAGTTTTCAGTTTAATATCATAATCTAAATATAACATTAATTTTCTTCACATAATTCCTTCTACCTTGCTAGTTCCATTGCAGTTTTTGCACACGATTTCATATCCACACTCACCTCAGAAACGACTTGACAGATACAGTGTTTACATCTACATCCTACCCTGAATACAGTCCAGAGCATTATAATGATGCCTGAGTGTCACAGCCATGGTCTGGGCATGTTTTTCTGCACTGGGCAGTGCAGACAGTGAAAACAGTGTCAGCTCTTGCACAATAGAATATCCTCTTCCTGTTCCCCTAAAGGTGTTGAGAAGTCACAATCTGTGCATATACTAAAGGAGGGGGCAGATCTTAAGTGGCATGTGCTCCTTTCTTCGTGTACAATATAGCCCATGAATTTCAAAAGCCTCTGTAAAGATTATGGAAATCCTTAATTCACTGATGCTGAAGCTAGGATATATCATTAAGGAACTAAGAACACACTAATGACCTAAAATTGACTAAAGATTAATCAATTTGTTATGTAGTCATTGGCAGTGGCTTAAAGTCAAGTGGTTAGTGAAGGGTGTCAGAACACAACTGTCCTGAAGAAAGAATGTCCTAGAACATTTCTCCAGCCTCCACCAGTTTGCAGCTCTGGGTTTTCTCACACAGTGTTGACTAGGGAAATAATCTTATAATGAGTTGTTATTATGAAAGGCTTTCTTCTTAGAGAAAAAGGCAAATTTGCAACTTAGGATAAACTATGTTTTAAACCTCAGGTGGAGCATGAATTTGGTCTGTGACTGTCAGGCATATTGTACTTTTTTTGTGCTAATAACAGCTCAGCTGGAATAATAGAGCACTGGACTTCAGTGGAAGTCAGATGCTGAATCTGTAATAACCTCTGCGTTTCAGTAGACAGCTGAGAAACTTTCTCTGCAAAGAAAATCAGGACATTTCTGAAAGCCTTACTGTTACTAATGAAAATTACAGCATTTTCCATATTTCATAGGATGTACTCTCTCAAAATAGTTAAGAACTGATATACAGTATCTTGTATGGCCTGGTGTACTTGGCTGAAAGGCCCAGTATACACTGCCTGGCCTGTAAATGGTCATGGCAGAAGTATGTCTTAAGAGTTATTAATAAACAACTATCAAGTTGGAGACTGGTGGACAATGGAGTTCCACAGGGATCAGTTCTGAGGCCAGTCTTGTTCGAAATCAGTGGCCTGGATGAGGGAACAGAGTGTACCCTCAGCAAGTTTGTTGATGACATCAAACTGGGAGGACCGGCTGATTCCCCAGAAGGCTGTGCTGCCATTCAGCAGGATCTCGACCGGCTTGAGAGTTGGGCAGAGAGGAATCTCATGAGGTTCAACAAGGACAAGTGCAGAGTCCTGCAACTGTGGAAAAACAACCCCATGCACCAGTACACGCTGGGGATTGATCTGCTAGAGAGAAGCTCTGTGGAGAGAGACCTGGGAGTCCTGCTTGATAACAAACTAACCATGAGCCAGCAATGTGCCCTCGTGGCCAAGAAGGTCAATGGCATCCTGTGATGCATCATGAAAAGTGTGGTCAGCAGGTCAAGGGAGGTTCTACTCCCCCTCTACTCTTCCATGGTGAGGCATAATCTAGAGTACTGTATCCAGTTTTGGACAAGGGGTAATGGAAAGAAACTGGAACTTTAAAAGTTCTGTTTAAACATAAGGAAAAACTATTTTACTGTGAGGGTGACAGAGCCCTGGCACAGGCTGCCCAGGGATGTTGTGGAGGTTTTCAACACCCGCCTGGATGTGGTGCAACCTTATCTAGCTGGACCTGCTTTGGCAGGGGTATTTGGACTAGATGATCTCTAAAGTTCCCTTCCAACTCCTACCATTCTGTGATTCATATGTACTTTTTCTTATTTAGGACCTAAAAAAATCTTAATGGTCCTGTGTTGATCAATTTCTTTAATATTTAATATCACTGTAATATTATTTAATAGCTTTGGAATAAGTATTCAATTCCTGTAGGTTCCTAGAAATGTCAACCTAGCGTGAGCAGCTAAAAATATTCAAATACTACAAAATAGCTATGAAGTTATGAATCTTACCCTCTAATACAATATATGGTAAAGATTCGGTGATACACTACTCCTTAAATTCTGTAGAAATTTTCTTTTAAATTAGCTTTTGTATAACACTCCCTGAGAATTCTGTGTTATGGCTTTAAAAAAACATTTTCGGACACGTCTATACACACTTAAATATCCATACATGTAAGTATGATAGTAGAAAAAATAAAAAAAATTATGATAAATCTTGATTGTTCACAAATATGTTCCTGGGTAGCTTCATAGTTTAAGAATTTTGCTGTCATGATCTGTTGTAGGAGAAAACTGTCACTTAGTCCACTGATATTTCATGATGACTTGTTGATAGTTAATACAAGCTCTTACTCTTTTGAATAATCTATTTCATTTTCTTCACATTTTATATCTCTTGGACTAGCACCTTCAATTTTTTTTTTAAAAAACAGTTGTTATAAGCTTTCTATACTTTTAGGTAGAGCGCTTTTAGTTCTCTAGCTTGCTTTTTGTAAAACTGACAAGTTTTTTATCAAATAGATGGTTGCTTCAACATACTGTAAAACACAATCACTTCTCTATAAATGTGGACTAAATTCTTTTTTATACACTTTGACAAATTCTCTTTACAAACAGCTACAAAATACTGCATTTCACTCTGGTCAGCCATAAGTTGTATTTATTGAGTTACAGTACCTTGACAAGGGTACCCTGTATCCAAGAAGAATTAAGTGTCTCAGTAAACAATATATAAGACTCTTACGCAGAGATTGTTACTAGAAATTGTGCTTCATGTGGCTGTAGGACCTTTGTCTTCTCTGATTGTCATCTTCTAAATTCTATTTAAAAGAAGAAATTAGAAATCCACAGTGGCTTAGTTCTGTATCATTGATTATTTCAGCTAAGTGAAATGTGGATATTTGTATTGGAAGCCTGTAATTATTCATAGTCTTCCACTCTGTAATAATGACATATCCTAAACCTCAAGTGTCCCATATAAAGAAAGCTGCTAACAAAAGACATCCATGAGTTATAAAAAATATTCCCATGGGAATATTGGTGTTTATATCATTTGCATAAGAAGATAACATGTTCATTTCTCAGAAAAAAAAGGGAAAAATAAAAACACTACAATGATCTCAGATAGTTTTCTGTTCAGGAAGCTGTTTATTGTATTTTATTATGATAAGTCACTTGCATTCTATCCATCTCATTCTAAAGAGAAATGCCAAAGAATTAAGATTATTCATTTGACATGATCACACCATTGAATCTTGTTATATTTTACTTTCATGACATTTATTCAGAATTTCTTCTTTTAATGACAGATGCAAAACAGGCTTCAATATTGCTGTAGAATAAATACAAAGGTTATCTTAAAGTCTTGTGATGTGATTAGAAATACTGTATTTAGAAGTACTTCATAATATTTCAGGAGAACTTCCCATTTTTTGTCATAGTATGAGCCAACAAGCCACATTTTAAAGAACAGATTTGGGATGGATAGTGTTTCCATCTTTTATTGATGTCAAATCCTTCTCTTTCATCTGAAACCACTGATCAATCAATCAGAAAGTTTTTTGTTTTCATGACGCAGATGGGAAGGATCATTTATACGCAATGAAGAAAAACATGACTGAGTGTTAGCCAAAAAAAGATAAATTGGCTTTTTTTCTGCCTGAACTCACCCTTTGGAAGGTTTTTTCGGAAAAGTTGAAATGTTTAGATTCCTCTGGCATTACATTAGTGTTTTTGTTCCATTTGGTCTTTCCCACAGAATCAAATGTTGCTTATGGCACTAATAAGTTTATGTCACTTCTGTCCTGTTGAGAATTTTTTTGTATGTGTTGCTAAATCCACTTCTTTTTTTTACTATTCCAAGAATTCTTATTTGAGTTCTTAATTTCTTTTGTCTTAGTGCATCTTCATTTTGCTGCCCTGCAATGGAAAATACCCAAGCTTCATTCTTTATGAGAGCCTCAGAATATTTTCATGATCTTTCAGGGCAAGCACAAGGAGGAGAGAAGGTTTATGAACTCTAAGCAATTTTGACATGTTTATAAATTGTTTTAAGTTAAAACATATAATCTTTTCTAAGGCAGTTGCTTTGAAAGGTTTTTGACATTTGTTGGCACCACTAATGAATTTCCAGCAACGAGATCCATATGGTATGATGGGAACATCGTTTCAGTTGAAAATTTGTTAAAATGTACCCTAAGTGCCAAATCTTGTTGATGTTGCAGTGTCTTCTCAATTATCATTTACTTGAGTGTTATGTCAAGTAACTTATTTTTGTATTCCATTGCCTTCTTTGGTAATATGTGAATTTCAGTCTCTCCAGTGGAACTCTTTAATCACACAGATTTGGTTGTTAACTCTCATAGAGGGAGAGTATTTTAGTGGTTTCTAGATCTTTGTTCATAGCTATCTTTAACTTTGGAAGAATTTTGTGCTTTTCTCCATACAAATTATTAAACGTATCATATAAATACAGATTTTGGATTTTAATGCTGTCATGGTTTAAGCCCATCCAGGGACAAAAGACCATGATTAGAAGGGTTAGAAGATGACTCCTATCTGAAATGTAATAAAATCCACCTTTCTAATTGCACCTTTACACCTTTTTATTGCACATGCAATATGAAACACAATTTATCATGTTGCTTTTCAAACTTCCCTTGTTTTAGATTTAACAAACCAGATCACTACAAGAGTAATGTTATCTGATAATATGTCTTCCCAAAGAAGGATGCCCCACAATAGACTCAAGCTGAGCCTTCAAAAAATTCAATCAAAATTAACTAACAATATTTTCAATCTTCAGATTACACTTCAGTTACTTAATGTCACCTCCTTCAGAATGGTATATCCATTTTTTTAGCATGAAAGTTAGACGACTTACTTTTCTTTCTGTTGAATTAATCAGTTATATCACCCTTGTGTTTATGAATGTTTTCTTTTAAAATGTTATA
The DNA here is from genome assembly GCA_013401255.1 of Urocolius indicus. NCBI lineage: Eukaryota > Metazoa > Chordata > Aves > Coliiformes > Coliidae > Urocolius > Urocolius indicus. The sequence continues at coordinate 47,507 of WBNH01001724.1, read as the reverse complement.
GTTTGTATCCGTCTTCAGGAAGTTTCTTACTTGTTATTCAGAATTTATCAAGATAATTTTATATTTTCTTAGAATAATCTATTATTAAATTGTTTAGAACATTGATCTGTTCTCTGCAATATCTACATCATTCATGACAATAATCAATGACCCAAACAGGCCTTTTGGAATTCAAGCATAAATGTTCTCTGCTGTAATCTTACATCCAAACCCAGTTTTTGCATTCCTTATTTCCAACCCATATGTGCTCATCTTTCATAACTTTTACCCAAACTGGATTGCCCTTATTTGCTTACATTAAGATTCGTTGCAAATATTTCTTCCCTCTTATCCACTAGACTAATTAAACTGGCTAAAAAAAAAAAATAATCAATTAAGTTGGTTTGGCTTGATTTGTTCTTGATAAATCTGAGTAGTCTGTTTATTATCTTATTATCCACAGGTACCTGGAAATTGATTTTGAATAATTTGTTCTAGTAAATTTTCAGATATCCCAATTTAATCATCTAGTCTGTGAATCCCAAGATACATATAAAAATGAGGAGAAATGTAAGTACTTATTTTGCTGCCTTCATTCTGAGGCCTCTTCCAGATGTTGTAAGGCCTAACACCTAAAATTTTGTTTCAGCTGATGACGCTTGTTTTAATTTGGAAAATCCCGTTGATTCGGAAAACTAACTATTGTTTTACTCTTTCTCTTCCTCCCTCCTTTTTTTTTTTTTTTTTGTTGCCTGCTGTCCTGTACCTTTTATTAAAATTGTGGCAAGTGCTTCATCACAGTTAGTTGCTTTCTCAAGACAAAAAAAATCACAAAACGAGCCAAATTGTTTTAGCTTTCTCTATGATAAGTGATTAACCTTTTTCTGTTAATGAATGACCCATTTGTGTTTCCTCTACTTGCGATTTTTAATAACATTTTCTTGGTTGTTTGACTACCTTACCTGTTGTTACTTTGCATCTTAATCCACCATCCTCTCCGAGAATTTGGTGCTACTCCTTTATAGCTGATATTGTTTGCTGTTGTGGTACTGTTCTTTTTGACACATCAATCATTCAAGAGATCTTGATTTAGACTCTCAAGTCTCCCCCTGTACTTCCTTTTTATCTTCCTGTTTGAGATAAGTTGGTTTCTTGCCTCTGGAACTGGTTCTATTTAAAACTTTCCGTTATTCTGAAGTTGCTTTTCTTTTTGCTTTTTTTTTTTTTTTTAAAACACGATGCAAAACTTTGAATGTTTGCCCAAGAGATCCTATCTTTTGTTTCCTCAGTTTGCTAAAGTCTGGTTTTGGAGTGTTATTGTTCTTAATGTGCTGTGTCAATTCCTTCCTTTCCTAGTATTTGAGAACTGATTGTTTTATGGTTACTTTCACTCAAACTACTTGGTCCTTTATGCTCTTCTCTCTATAAACAGGAATTTAAACAGCCATTCTTACCAATACCTGCTTACTTGTTTGGCCCTCTGAGGCCATGTCCAGCAAATACCAAGACCTTCTTAGAGAATATCTACAGGCATTACTTACCTAGCAGAATTAGGGTAGTTGGTTTTCCTATCATTTGATGTCTTTTGTTAATCGCTCTGGAAAAGTCATTCATCTGCTGAGACTGATCCAGTCTTCCTTCTCTTTAATCCTTATCCAAAGATCTCTATTAGGTCTTAAGCTCACTTGTTCTTGAGCTGCAGAGAAAATATATTCATTATAGGTATACAATGCATCTCTGTTTCCATTTTTCACTTGTATGTCCTTTCTTAAGGACTATTTTATTTATAGCTTGAGGAGACTTTATATCACAGTAATATACTGATAGAATACTATTACATTTTATTTAAAACAAAAGAAATGTCTGAGGTCGTAAGCTGAAATCTGGTGACCTAGTGAATTGTGCTAAATGACTGAGAAGTATGTCATGATCAATGTATTGAGTATTGCATTTGTGACAGGGGAAACAAAAGAGAAAGAAGCTTGTATGAGAAGAAATAACATTAGTCTTCTAAGGGCATGTCCAATACTGAGAAAAAGGTGGAAACTGGAAATGTACCAAGATACTGCTTAGAAATTGTAAGATGAGCTAGGAAAATTCTAAGTTTGAATATGGGGCATTAAATTCTTGAAGATTATTATAATGAGTTGTTATAAAATAGAGTTGAAATTTGAAAGAGAATTGCTTTATTAACAGAGATTTGAAACATGTGCAGGTTTGCAATAAGTATTAGCAGGTTAGAAGGTACATTTTAAATATGTGGAAAATAATTTAAAAAAATTATGAACAATTCAAAAACCAAGTTTGCTTATACAGAAAAACAGAAAATGAAAAGTATATAGGCTAAACATACTGCTTAGGAGGCAGATTTGTTTTGTTCTGTGCAATGCACATGGCAGTATGTATGGAAAATTTTGCTAAGGAGAAAGCCATCAAAAGCATACTAGGAATTCTGCATTCCTTGTTCACATTGAGAGAAAGACCTACCTATTTTCCCCTCCCTGTAACGGTGAGGAGGAATTAATGAGTTCGAGGGTGGGAAAATCACTGTTAAGTCTGTGATTACCTGAATCTACTGTCCAAGATGCCTGTTCAGGGTAACATATAACAGCTGTGACTGCTGCTGCCTGTGGACTGCAGTGATGACTGCTGAACAGCTGCTCTAGTGCTATGAACCTGAGGGGAGGAATTTGCTCTTCTCTTACTCTGCAATATATGTAGCTAATTTACTTAAATTACAAGGCTATCTAGAGTTTGCTTCTAATTACTTATTGGAAACTGAAGTTTCTCTTATGAGTAAAAAATTAACACAACATTTGTACATGATTATGTACATACAATGTACATTTATTACAGTCATTCAAAATAACTTATTTGGTTATATCAATGGTTGTGTTTTTTTCCTCAAATATTCTTTGGAGTGTAAACATCTGCTTTATAAGGTCATAAAGGGAGTCTTGATAGTTTGTATGTGATTTTATTTAATCTGTCTGAAACAGATATGTATATTTTTACTATGGTGAACTGACATTTTATGGCCTTCTTTACCTTTTTCTGAAGTGCTTCCTAAGAATTACAGGTCTCTTTAATAATAAGTTTGGGGCTTGTTACGTACTAATGTGTGTACGACTTCATATTGTTAATACGAAAATCTTACTAATCAAAATGTATTATTCCAGAATAATAACATACATGCTGCAGCATGTAATAAATACGTAGTACACCTCATCAGATGAGAAGCCATCTAGATTTTTGGGTTACTGTTCCTTTTTTTTGAATAGTAAATATAAAGCACACACTTTCATTTTATAGGTGACCTGAGTATTCTTACTGCTACCATTCTCCACTTCCTTGTTTTTTTTATCTACAGCAATTTATTAAAAATATTTTTCAGACCTGGGGAATTCTACATTGTTTCTTTTGCATTTTCATTACAAATCTATATCACCCAGTGGCTTTAGGAGGAATGTTCGTAGTTATTTTTTTATATTTGAAGAGATATTATTCTAATCACAACATAGGCTTCCAGACTAAATTGTCAGGTAAATTTTGCTTTTTTAATTTACTTTTTAAGCCTTTGGGAGGAAATATCACATGATATAGTTAATTATGAATAAGTATGTCAGCACTCACCACATACCTGTATATTCAGAATATCCATTTAAAAAAATCTAATGTTTCTTTCCACTGTATTTATTATGTTTTTTTTAATTGTACAACTGTCATTTCATAACTTTTTAACATAACTTGTTTAACAAATAGATCTAAACAGTGGGTAGACTTTGATGAACAGCAAAGTGATATGACTGGATATATTCTAAAACTTCTGGAAGTGAATGAAGTGTATTCATAATCATCTATTTCTCTTCAGATCTGAGTGCATATTTGATAGCTAGCGCAAATTCATTCCAAGCTTCCAGAGTATGGGAACTGAAGATGCTCTTTGATCTACAATCATCATTTAAAAGATCAGTGACCAAAACATCACTTAATCCTGAGATTCTACTATGACAATTTAAGCAAAAGTGTAGGAGTTTGTTATTTGCTCTACAGCCTTTCGAGTAAAAACAGCCTTCAGGCCCTCTCCAGTGGTTTTCTGTGAAAATAGTATCAAGTTTAGTGTTTGAATGCTAGTGCTTTTTTGTATCATTAGTTGCATTTGTCTCTTAAATTTTCCATTGTCTAGTCAGACATTTCCCTAAGGAGGCTTGGAGATTAGGTTAGGATAACTAGACTAGACTATTCATGAGAGATCATGAATGTCCCAGCGGGGTGATGAAGTTTGTCTGCATGATATAATCTACTCACCACTGGTAAGACCAGAGCTGGAGAGCTGTGTCTAGATCTTGGCTCTCCAGCAGAAGAAGAAAGTCACCATACTGAGTTGACAAAAGGCCAAAAAAGGTGAATGAGGGGCTGGACATGGAAAAGATAGGGAGCAATAGTAAAGCAGTACTAATGGTACCTAGGGAGAACTTTATGGCTAGATAGTTTTTTGTACCTCAACTCTACTTTAGCACAAGTTAAATGCAAATGTAGTCTTTTGGGTAAGGGTTTGGACTAGCATGCAAATGTGGTCTTTTGGGTAAGGTTTTGGACTAGCACACAGGCAGGCTGGATTGTATTTTTGGCTGCATGCCATTTTCTGCATGATGATGCTTAAATCATCCGAATTCTTTGAGACCCAGTTCTACAACCTGAGCAATTAAGGGATAATTACTACCTTGTGTAATTATGTAAAATGTTAATGAAGCACTTTCAAATATTTGAATAGAATCTGCTATAGGGATGGAAAGTATTCTTTTATTAACAATAGATTTTTGTTTTGCTGAAGTTTACTACAATATTCGGTTCTTGTTGCATTTGATTTCAAATTAATTCATTGAGAAGCTGGACAAATCTATGAGTTCTTGACAGTTAAATATTTCTACAAAGCAATTTACAAAGTTATACTTGCCAATCTTGAAAAGCTGTAAAACTATGTAAATAATTTAACTTAAGAATATACAAAGGGAACTTCCTTATCTTTACTGTAAGAAGAGCAACTTTAATTCAAATAATGACATAAACTTATGCTCTCAGTAAACTGCAATATTTCAAGGGAAAACACTGGTTTAGACATGTAAAAGTTTTGTAATCGAAATTTTGCATTCTACTATTTAATCTTTTTTTTTTTTGGACAGGTGAGGAAATGTTTTCTATGTTTCCCAGAGTGTATGACTACATTAAATTAAGTTAGTTTTGGGCTACAATTACCTGTTTTTTTAATATATATATAAATACTGTTGCCAGTAGTTATCTTTAGATAGTAAGATATAGGGATATGAATTACTTTGCATTACTTTAGTTAAATATGAAGCTGCAGTTGCAAATTTTCTCCAATAAAAAGTACAGAAATTATATACACCTCGCTCAGTAGAATGCTATTATTTTATAGTCATTTGAGAATTTTCTCTGCACATTTACACATTGGAGTGTATACATCCTGCTCAGTTTGAATCCTACAAAGAGCTTGTTGTCGTCTCTGATCTTTAGGGTTATTTTTTCTTTTTGTACCATTGCTTTTATTTCTTGACTCTCAAGACAACATATTTGGGGGATATACCTGCTTGAAGGATCAACATATTTCTAGTATTAAGTGCAGATTTCCTTATCCTGTATTATTCTTACTATGTGTATTCTGACTGCCAATGCTTGAGTCATGGTCTGTGAAATCAGTTTCAGAATGTCAGCAAAAAGACAGACAGAGTATGTCGAGGCAGGTAGGCATACTGCCTAGCCCTGTGCCCAGGAGCTGGACTGGATCTCCTTATAATGTTTTCTCCTGAAATGCTCTGATGAGTAAATGATGTAGATAAAAAGTAAATCTGTTCTCAAATCCAGTCTCATGACTACTTTTGCACAGCACTGTAGATCTGGCATCTTGAAGTCAAATTTAAGTTACACTTCCCAGATAACATGTAAGTGGGTCTTAAATGACATTAAGGTGCGCTAGAAATCAAATACATAAACTTCTCTCCTTGTATTAAGAAATATATGCTACTAGTTCCCCAAATAAGCTCTACATCATGTCTGTGGAATTAAATGTATGTTGTCATTATTTATGTATAGAATTTGGGGGGGTTTCTAATTAACCACAGCTACGCTGAGTTTTCTGCATGAATTCAATGTCTTTTGACAACATTCTAATTACATTATAGGAAATTCTATCTTGGAGGAATAAAAGTGGTCATTTTAAAGTTTTGCTATCACATTAATCCCTTTTCTCCAGTTTCCTGCCCCCAGAAAAGGTTGGACATTTTGTTCCCTTGTAGCTATGAGAGTGTTGAACAGAGTAACATGATATAAATACTAAAGTTTGTCTTCTGTTTTTTCCCTCTGCTTTCTGAATTGTTTCGGAGGTTTCATCAGAAAATTCTATTTGTATTCTTTAACAGCTACTCAGTGAGAGCACTGCAGATTTGGAGTAGGACCAGAATTGCTATGATAAAGACCTATATGTAAATTGGTTTTCTGGCTTGTCACAAATATGTCACTTTTGGTGGCTCCACACTTGAACTGTTTGTGAGTGACCATTTCATCAGTACTTTATCATGCCCTGAATCTTTGCCATCTTCGTACCATTTATAGCTGCTTAGGGTACCATTTAGTTTTGGTGATTGTGGTAGGTGTCCATAATATCTCTGACTGTAACGAGAGGGGTGAAGAGGAAGTGAAAGGGCTGGCACAGGACGGAGTGAGAGGAAGTGCTTATGCTAGCAGATATAAGCGCATAACATAAGCAATAAAGGGGAAACTGAGCATCATCCATACCGTGTGTGCAGTGATCCATTCCTCTCAGTGGTCAGTGAGCTGGGAGATCAGTCTGGACTGCCAGGTAGTGTTGCCGGCAATGGTAACAGATGATCCTTAAGGAAGGATGGAATTCTGACTCTCATAACAGAGAATCAAAAGAGTTTTTGAAATGCCAGCAATTAAAAGTTCCAAAGTGTAACCAGTTTTGTTTCACACTAGTGATACCATAGCATAATTCACAGCTTGAAATTGATATTCTGATTTGTGACTTTATTAAAAGACAAAGTTCAACATTGCTGGCTAAGCAAATCACTTAGTTTCACCTGTCATTTTTATTCTCTAATTAACATTTTTAAAGAACATAATTCTGCAATTGTGACATTATCTGTAGTATCTGAAGACATCTTCTTCTGATAAGATGAATTACTACATGTGGTTTTATTGCTTCTGTGGGAGTAATTAGGTGCACCAACATAAACATGCAAAAATTCAGCATAATATGCAAACAAATTGGCAAAACCGTATTCTTTGCTATGAAGCACTTGAGCTTCCAGAATATCTCTGATTTGGCATATTACCAGAGTGTGCTGTTGTTCTCTTATCTTGAGGACTCATTTGCAAAAGCTAGCTTGGGATTTCATGAAACAGGAAGGAAGGAATTCTTCTGTCCATATTTCTGTACTTATAGCTATGTTTATTCACCTTTTCCTGAGTTTCAGTGGGTTATTGGTGTCACTGTATTGTTGAGAAAGGTGTGTGACAATCAACATTAAAGTGAGGTAATTTTCCTGTATTATCCAAAATTATATGTCTGAGCTAGTTTGCAGTTCTGAGTTAAAATGTTTTTAATCAGTTCAAAGCATTGTTCAAGTCTGGGATTCATCCAAAGGAAAATAAGTATCTACCATGTTCCTGCTATGTCTTTTCTTTTATTGTCTAACTTGGCTGTGTGTGGTGGTCCACACTGGTTATATGATTGATTGGTTTTTTTTATTCTTGTTAGCAAGTATCTTTTTCTTCAGTTATAGCCCTATTCTTAAGGTGTTTGGGTTGTTTCAATATGTTCCATGCCATTCAAATCATAAAAACTGTTACACGCCATTATGCTCAACAAAGTATTGCTTTGACCAAACAAAACTAAGAGAATGCTTCTCATCTTATGCATAAATTCTAAAAAAAAAAACCAAAACCCCCCACAAGACTTATTTTTCTTTTATTTAGTGTTTGCATTTCTTAGTATTATTAGTTCTGCTTTAGATACTTTCATTGTAAAGATTATAAAGACCTATATGGTTATGAATATCATAATAATCCAAATAGCAGATGAGAAATATTTACAATCAGTTTGCATAAATTACAAATCATCAGTTGACTAAAATTGTGTCTGATACAGTACTGGAGTATCTTGAAAGCCAAATCAATTTGTATGTCTTGCTCTTTAACAGAGAGAAAGATATGTTGGTATGTACAATTAAGTTTCTATCTGCCAGCCACATATCAAATAAAAAAGCTGTTTTAACATCATTTTCTTTGCTTTCAGGCTTACTGTGACTAGTAGCTAATAAGCCAAGATCAAAAATTGCAATTATTGGTACTGTGTAGATTGGAAAATTCTTTTTTGAGAACATTTACGCTTACTGAATTTGTTTAGCTCTGATAAACGGTGATGAATGGTAGCTGAGTATCAGTAATTATATTTGTAATGACAACATTCTTTAATTTGTTGATAAATTTATTTTGTATTAAATTATGTAAACTCTAAGCATTTATTACTCAAAATGAGATCTGAAGTACAAACAAGGAACAATTATATTCATTGTTTAAAATATACCACAAGCAAATAAGATAGTATTTCCCTGATGGAAATATGGTAGGAATGTTTTAAGACAATTGTAATGCAACACACATATATTAAACAAGCAGCATCATTATTATCAGGTCTATGCACTTAAGCCCATTTTAAATATATACATTTTGCTTCTCAGGAATGGGCATCATTAGCCTTCATATGTTTCATGACAAGTCTGTGTACTGATGATCTGATTATCTACAAAATGTCAAGTTCTTTTTAGCTTTTTGATCTTTTTAACATTGGAACCTAGTAGAGTGAGCTCATCTTGAATTCCTCCTGCACAAGAGCTTGCACACAGTACATGTTGGAAGTAGTAACATAACAAATGCTGACTGAAGTCAGAGTCACATTTTTTTGGCACGGATAAGCTAGAATATTTTTTTAAAAAACAATTATGGGACTTCTAGTGAGACAGATATATAGCATGTAAATTTTTTTTCAAGCTGCTAAAGCCTCCATCTTTGCTTAAGTTTGAAAAAGTTTGATATTGTTACTTCTCTTACACAACTTTTAAGGCCTGCAGCTTTCCTCTCTTACCTTCAAAGGTACTAACAATGTTGAATGCCAGAACACTGCAGACTAGTCAGTGCTCAGTGACATAGCGTCTCAAGTGGGCATACTTTCATATCAATGCCTCCATATGTATGTATCTGTTACAGCTATCTGATATTCTTATCAAGATGTGTCATTACTGAATTTAAGACAAGGTGCAAAGACATTAATGTCTTCAGAAATTTTAAAATTTGTTTTATGCTCAGCATTCAAGGCAGGGATTTTATGGCAAATAACTCACGTCTGCCTCTTCTTGAGGTGATTCAAGAAGTTTAATTTTATACCAGTGGTTTCCAGTGAGGTGGAAGCAGAGGTATCCAGCTGTGGTTCAAAAAGGTTTTTTGCATGGCTTAACTCTACAGTCATTTTTTTCTTCACATCCTTTGACTTAATGAGCCTTGACTTCCTATACATTTGTCTCTGCTTTTGTATCTTGTGACTTACATGTGCATTCCCAAAGACAATTTTTACATTAAACCTTTCCTGTACTATCTTCTGTCTTCTATTGGTTTTGTCTCATACATGTCCAAGACTGTCAATTACTGTGCCTGTCAATAGTACCAATGAGGAAAGATGTATCACAAGGTCTCCAAATGCCACTTAACACCTTTCATACATTGTTCTGAGATTTTTGCTGTCAATATGACAGATAGGTTTAGACTGGTTTACTCACATTGTATACCTAATACCTGAAATTGTTTGTTTTATGTAGTGAATAACAGAAGTGTTATCAGGACCAGGAGTAGTGATTTTACTGGATATATACCAGTACTTCTCTGACATGAAGCTCTCCTTTGTGCAAATAACCTTTCTATTCACAGACTTCTTTTCTACTGATATTCGTATTTAAACATGTGATTCCTGTGAAGGTGAACTCACCATAAGCAAGGCTATATAGAACATGATCTTGATCTTTTTTAATGGTAGGTGTTTGCAAGTCTGCTTGAGTTTATTAGGAAATAGTATCACATCTCCTAATTGTTCCAGATGTTTCAATGGTCACCGGTTATGTGATATCATGCTGACAGCACTAAGTTTGAAAACTTTGGAGTCTGATTGTCTGTCCATTCAGTTTTCTCTGTTTTTTACCATATAGTATAGAAATTAATCAAAAATCAGATCCTCTGCCTTAAGATGGGCATAGGTAGAGGATAACTGGTCAAACACATAGCAGACTAACACTCTGCCTAAGGTCAGCTGTAGCTGCTATAACCATTTTCTCTTGGACAATTGAGAAGTACTTTAATTAGGAATGCATTATGAAATGACAGTGTACATAGACTGATTAAACATGTAAGTACCAGTTCAAATAAGTTATACATAGAAACCATACAAAAATAGGAAACATCACATAAATAATAGCAAAAATAATAAAACCATGAATATTTTATGTCATCCAGTTTTCATTTCGTAATTCCCAAGAAAGAAACTTAATTGAGACATATAGATGATTCTTTCTGATCCGTACGTAGTCAACTTGCTAGCCTAGAAATGGAAAATTGTTAACATAGTTTAGTGGTTATTTCATACAGCCTATTGGATAAAGTAAAAATCACAGTGTAAATATAGGTTTCAATGTGCATCTGCAAAGCTTTTACTCTAATATATGCCCACTAATTTGGCACAATGTAAATGTGATGGACAAACTAATACAAAATGAAACTGCAGCTCACAAAGAACTCATGTGATTCTTGAATAGAATTTGTTTTAATAGAATTTTGAATTTAAGTACCAGACAATTATGTGGGTGTGGATTGCTCATCAATTTAAAATCTCGTAAACAAGGTATACAGCTGCAGCTCAAAAGTTTAAGTTTTTTATCCAAAATTTTCCAGTTAAAATGTTAGCAATGTAACTTCTTCAAATGCCTATTTTAATTATGCTTCAGTATAATTAAGAATCCATGGATACTAAGTACTGATCAGACGTTTAATAGAAAATACCTGTCTTTTTGAAGATTTCTACTATGAATTTTGTCAGTATTCTGATTTTTGTTAAGAAACGCTATATTTATATCATAGGCCTAATGACTAGGTTTGATGGAAGATTTGAACATGCCATTGTTTTCCTGATCTTGAATGTCGTATGTTTTATAATATTTTTTTTTATTCCTTGTGAATTGCTAGAAGGAGAACACTGTTAGTTTGAAAAGAATATTTTCAGTAGTACAAGAAGGATAATTTTCCCCAAGGCACAGTCTACTTCTTTGCAACTGCTGTAAAAATCTGGTTTTTTCACATGCGTATTAGACCTAAAACCCGTATGTAGTCTATAATAAGTAGTGCAAGAGATTGAGTTTTGAGGCAGAGATAGTTGAAGTTTACCTTTCATCAGACCCTCAGTAAAGACAAAAACATTATGACCTCTTCAGGAGTAATTTTTTTTACATTCAAAGGAATGACTTCCCAATACTTTCATACCAAATTTACATTGAACACATTAAAGACATATTTCTTACTGATAATTAAAATTTGAAACATGAAGTATCTGATTTTGAGCCCAGATTAGAAGAATACCACTGTGCCGTGGTATTCTTAAACCTTGAGAAACAGAAGAATGGGCGACATACTAATCTTCACTGAAGTAAAATTTAAATTCTTGTCCACTTCAGTGTAGTCAGGATTCCTTTTTATATGTTTTTTATTAAAATCCATCATTATATAAATTTGTTAGATCTGAAAAGCACCACACAAACACAAGAAAGAGAAATAGTTGTAATGTTCTGTATGCCAAATTAGAATTATCCCTCAGCAGCAGACCTGTAAGAGTGTTTGATGTAGTTAACATTTAAAGTAAAATTTAGTCACGCTAAATCTTGGATTTGAGAATCAAGATAATTGTGCACACTGTAATCACCATCTTTGCTGGCAACTATAAAAACAGTATGCAGTATATCAGTTATAGAATCTATCGCTGAGTGCAGCAGACAGATGGAAGAGATATGGAGGACAAGACCAAAATTAATTCAGCAAAAGAATGTAGTTGAATATATCTATTCCCAGCTCTCATATTCTCCATGAACCTTGCCTAGTCTGTCTTATCTCTTCTGGTTGTCCTTTTTCCAGTGCTATTGTTTTGACTCATACTTATCTTCAGATTCATTAGCTATTCCTAATAAAAAAAACCAACATATTCTTGTACAGCACTTTGAATCTGTACCAACGATTAAACGTTTTTCTGGACTAAGCCATTATCAATTGTGAAATACACAACTGATGTGAAGTTTGTGTATTTAAATTAAAACCTAATTTTTTAGCAGCATAGATTAAGCTACTACTGACATTGCTGTCTCAAATAGGTTGGATTTTTTTTCCTAGGTTCAATTGATTGTACACTACTGTACAGGTCTGGTGATGCACAAGGAGAGCAGAAGCCAGTTTCCTCTGCCTTTTGCTATGTTATATTTGGGCTAATGAAAATACAAAATCAGAAATAATGCCTTGGCACCAAACTAAGAGAGCACATCCTGAATAAACATGATTGAGAGACAAGCTGTTGATTAACATAATGCCATTTTATCATAGTCCTTTTGGAAATTTCTTTTTTTTTTTTAGTAGAATTTCATTTCAAATACTCATAATTTAAAGCTGAAATTAGCTAGTCAGTTACTAAGACTGTACTAAATGAGTAAAATTAAGTCATCTGTCAAAAATTATGCTATGACAGTTTACTTCTAGTTCTTAAAAGAGACAGTATAGTGAAGGAACTCCAGAGACTTCACACTGTAGGGCCAAAGGCCAAGGTTTAATCAACTCTGTGGTCATTATGGCTGGTAAAATCTCCCAGGCAATTTGTGTGAGCCATTTTACAGTTCCATTTTTGTTATGTAGGCACTAGTTTCAAATCAGGCTGGACTGCCTTGTAACATTTGGATAGTTCATTTCTGTGCTATCCATTACCAATGAAGTAGACCATAGTGTTCCATAGAGATCATCCTTCTCTTTTATCTCTTGTCATACAATCCTCCATGCAATGTATTAAATACTGTAACAGAGCAGTGGTGAAAATTATTTTCCAACATCTGTCCCACCATTTTGAACTCCAATATTGTGTCTTCCTAAGAACAGTGATACTTTGATTCATGATTTCAGAAAATCAGAATATTGTGAGATACTATGTATAGGACCAGTTTTCCCTTTTAACTGGTCCATTGTTAAAGACATAGTAAACTGTATGTAGCTTGTTGTCTGGATTGTGTGTTTTAAGAAAGGACTATAAAATGGTGGGTGTGAAACTCAGTGTGTGAGGGCAATGTGTAATGAATTTTATTTGATTAGCTTGAGGAAGGTCAAGGATGGAGAGCTTAGAAGTTTACGAAAGGGGATGAACCTCTGCCATGATCTGCAATGAATTGATGAAATGACAGTATAAAGGCTACCAGAGTCAATGTGTATATAAAATACAAGAAGATATCTACAAGAAAATGACAATCTTTCTAGATCTGTTGAAAAACAAATTCAAAGGCAAGTTTATTTCACATCGGAGACATTTCATGTCCTATTGCAGTACCAATAGGAAGTCTACACTCCAAGTTTGTTTCAACTGCTCATGGTGTGACTCCTGGTTACTATGAGCTAAACACAAACAACTGCACAGAACTATGACTTTCTGGATGTCAGCCTTACCTTGCAGTGTATGTGAGGTTATTTACTGCTGGATAGAGACAAGAAAATCAATTGTTTATTTACTTCACAAGCAAAAGGATGCACATGGGAAGTTCTTCTGGATTGAAATGTACATCTATTCTTTTGTCTGTCATAATCCATGTAGCCATCTCCTCCATCAGTGTTTTGCCAAAGCAAAGAAATTTGGTTTTCAACAATAAATTATTCTACCATAACCGTGGGCTTACACTGCCTCTTTCAATACTAGTGGAAGTTGCTCATTGATTAAGCAGGAATGACCTTCAATACAGTTTTTTAGAGACTCCCATATGTTCACTAAGAAGAAGAAAAGAGACTGCAGCAAATCCTTAAGTGCTGTTAATTAGCATAGCAGTGTAGATTTGAGTGGCTGATGATCTGCTGCATTCTTTCTAGAACTGTTAATACTATAAAGGTGCCATTTATTAGTATTTCCTGAGTGAACAGTACATGCTTTCTCTTTCTTTAAAACAATGGGCAGTTATTAACTTGCACACATTCTGTTCATTTTGTTAGAAGTTAGATGATTTTGTTAGGCAAGTGATAATTAATGTTCACCATGTGAAATTCTTCTTCCTTTATACCAAATAGAAAGGATGTGTGTTACATAGCAAGCTGCAAAATTAAAGTTTTTTGTGAATCAGACCCTGGCAGAGCTACATGCAGCTGAAGATTTTGCTTGGTGAAAAATTAACTGTATTATTTGACTAAAGCTTATGGTACGCTTTCAATAAAGTATCAAGTTACTGCAAAATTTATATTGGCCATACCTTGTATATATAGGATCTTTGTTGCTTTTTTAATTGAGTGTATGCAAAAGTTCTTTTTCAGTTATTATTTTAAAATTTGAAAAAATTGATTTTTACAGGTTTTTTATTGTTTCTATTGTACCTATACACTTATCAAATATGAGTATGGAAATAAATCTAAGTAGAAATATAATCCAATTTTTTAATGAATAGACTAAAGAATATTAAAATATTAATCTTTTTCAAGAAATATAATGAAATGTATGAGAACAGTATAGTGATTAAATTAAGACAGATATCAACTACTCTTAAGAGGAAGAGAACCAGGAGAGACCAGTGTCACAGAAGAGAAGGAGTTTGCAAAAAGTGAGAATTGTGAGGAGACCAGGTAACACTAAGAATCCAAACATCAATATTGTATGTATTTGAGGATGTTTGTTGCAGATTAACTCTTTTATGGCCCCATGTATCTCCTCAATTATGTTTTGTGACTGTTTCATCCAAATAGAATCTACATTGTGCCCTGAGACAGTGCTTTGTGAAAGCATGACAATAGAAATCCCATCAGAAAATTTATCTATAAATTGGCATTCAGATATGAAACTGATAGGATGAAAATAATATGAATATATGAATACCAGACTAGTGTTGCAAATCTAAGCTAAAATAATAAGACAGACACACGTAAATCTACTGTACTCAAGATGTGTGAATCTGTCGAGCTTATTCAAAATTTGAGTCTTATTTTAAAGGAATGCAGTGGTGAGACTATTTTTTTTCCTAATTTTTAAATTGCTCTCTGAAAGACCTTTTCCCTGGCCTTAGAATAAATTATTACTTTTTTTTTTTAATGGTGGTGTTGATGCTTTTTTGAAATGTTACAAGAAAACATCAGTTAATTGTTAGCAATACTAGTTTAGTCCCATTAACGTATCTTTGACATAAGGGTATAAACGCAGCCTCAGGGCAAAGTGGTTCACATCTGCCTATATTCTAATCTTTATTTACTTTTAGTTTGTGTTTTATAATATCACATTGTAGCTCAATCTAGGAATTAATGGATTGTTACAGATCTAATGGTCATATATGTTTTCCCGTTGCCATTTACCTGTGACTGTACAGCTTTTTTGCTGGCAAAATAATTATTCTTGTCTGGATTTGTGGATTTGGAACCCTGTTGCCACTGCAGGCAACACTGCGTGGTGGTTCAGACTGACCTCCCAGCTCTCCAACAGTCGAGGGAAAGAATCACTGCACACATGGTATGGATGATGCTCAGTCTTCCCTTTATTGTTTATGTTCTCCCTTATATCTGCTAGCATAAGCACCTCCTCTCTCCCTGCCCCGTGCCAGACCTCCCACTTCCTTTTCCCTCCTCACGTTACAATCCGAGATCTTCCGGACGCCTACTACAGAACCCCAAATCTTCTCTTGCATTCTGCCTCTTTCCTGCCTTGGATTTTTCTATTTAAACATTATGCACTCCCATTGTTGAAGTGTTATATGGAAATCCATTTATTTTTCTTTCTTGCATGTAGTGTTCCTGTCAGTTTAGTTTAGTGTAACCTTAAAAAGGGGCTTGATTTCCATTTGTGCTTGATTTCACATTGCCTGTCATTGATAACAAACGTGTACACAGTGATCGAGGACTTCCTTCCTCAATCTTTTCTATACGATTCTATGATTACAATTATTTTTCTGCCTTTATCTTCTGACCAGCTTTGCACAGAAATGAAATGATTTAAAACTGAAAGCATTATATTCAAACTAAAACTTTTACCATTATGTATTTTTCTCAGGGATAGGATTAAATAACTCTCAGCTGCAGATTTAAAACTGCTTATAGTAGCAGTAGATTCCTTATAGCTTCTGAATGTTTTTAAGACATTACAATTATTTGTCCAGGTTTCTTTTCTAAAGTTTTTTTAAGTTCTATGGTGCAACAAGTGCTATGTCAAATGGGAAATCTGCAGTAATATTTAGTTGTGGCACTTGCTTCCAGAAAAATGAGCAAGTGTAGGATAATTAATTAAAGTAATAATAATAATAATTAATTGAAGTATGCATTAATATATGCATACTTCAATATGTAACAGCTGTTCCCGTAGTAAAAAACAGACTCTACCTAAGTTTTCTGTCCTTGAAACTTTTTTTATTTTCTTACATAAAGGTGTTATTACTTTATTACCTTTACTTGGACTATGCATTGCATTTTTTTAGCTTAACCAACTTTTAAGCAACGTTTATTTCCCCTCTCTCCCCACACTTAGTATGCAAATCCACAATTGATATGCGTTTTTTGTGTTATTGTGGAAGTTCTTGTTTTCCCTCTCCTCATAATAATGGCCTAGCCATTAACCTAGCACTGCCAAGACCACCACTAAACCATGTCTCTAATCAGCACAGATCCCTAGGGCTTTTAAATACTTCAGGGATAATAACTTCACAATTTCACAAAGAAGCTTGTTCCAATGCTTGACAGCCTTTTCAGTGAAGAATTTTTTCTTAATATCCAACCTAAACCTATCCTGGCACAACTTGAAGCTCTTTGGCTTATCACTTGTTACTCAGGAGATCAACACCAACCTCACTAAGATCTCCTTTCAAGTAGTTGTAGAGAGTGATAAGGTCTCCTCTCAGCCTCCTTTTCTCCAGGCCAAACAACCCCAATCTAAACTGACCATTCCCTGCTGAAAGAATACTTGGTGATTAAAAGTTTAAGACAACTGCCAATTGGCTATTTCGTACTGATTACTGGTCATGCAGTTGTCTGATTTTTCACCAGATATTGTAAATATGATATAAAAATCATATACTCCTAGTCCCTCTCTCCTTTATAACTCAGCTATTTCAAAAGAAACTGGGACTTCTCTGTGCATGTAAATTGATTATTAAAAACAAAAACAAAAATAAACAACTTCAAGTTTACTGGAAAAGGAACTTATTTTGGAGTTCTCCAGATCAGAAATTATATTACAAGTTTCAGATTATTTTCCCGATAGAATTGCTAGCTGATACTTTTGGATCAGTGTGGAGTACACTTTATTTTCTAGTAAGAATATGCACAGGGAGCATACACTGATGATGTTAGTGATACTACCCAAGGTAATCAACTGCATCATTCAAATGTAAATTTTAGAAGATGATTAAATAAATATTCTAATGCATTTTCTCTACAAATTCTTCTATAAATGTTACATCTTCTCCATATGCTTCTTACCTATTAACAATAGGTTACCTATTAACAATAGGTTAACAATGTCAGTGGTCCTCAACTGTATATTAACTAGAAGATTACCTATCACCTTTAGTTTGAAAAAAAAAAAAAAAAGTCACTGCAGTTCTCTGAATATCTCCAAAGTCATACTTGGAATTTAGCTAAGTAACAATATGAAACTGAAAATATTTATTTGTTCTTAAACCTGATTTTTACCTTAGGGGAATACTGAATTTGTTGACTTAAATCATTGTTAGAAATGGTCTGCACAAATTCAAACTGATGCTGTATGTAGGAGACAGCTGGTTGTCATGGTAACTGTAGTGCAGTTTTTAATTCCACTTGGTGAGTAATGCTAACACAATGATGCTGAATAGACCACGGCTTAGTGAGTACAAATATGTTGCCTTCTCCATGTCAAGGTTACAAAGCAAAAAATACTGTGTTTCAGACATGCAGACTGAATCATTTTTGGCTTATTGCTTCTGAACAGATATTAGAAAAAATAACTCTGAAAAGCTAAAGAATATCAAAACTATACAGAGAATATATTTTTGGTATGTCCCTCAAAGAGCACCAGCAAGGTGATTAAAATTAAAATACAACCTATAAGATACTTATAACTAGTGAATATGATTTTGGTTTTTTATGAATGTATTTTCCCCTTCATTTTTAAATGTAGATCTGTTGAAGAAACGTTGGAACATAAAAATTTAGAATAGTAGAAGACCATTAAGTGGCAAATCAATTCTTATTTTTGTGTTTACAGATGGAAGAAAATAGAACAGTAACTGAAATTATTTAATTTTGTTAGAGTTGGGACATTTACTTAATGCTGTTTTCAAGAGAAGACCTTTGCTTTTCAGGTAATGTGTTGCTGTGGTTAAACAGCAGCTGGCAAGCTCCACCCAGCTGCTCATTCACCTTCTCCTGATGGGATGGAGTAGAGACTAGGAAGAAGAAAAGTAAGAAAATTCATGGGTTGAGAAAAAGACTGTTTAATAGGTAAAGCAAAAGCCATATTGCAAGCAAAGCTAAATAAGGAATTCCTTCATTGCTTCCCATTGCAAGCAGGTGTTCAACTGTCTCCAGGAAGCAGGGCTCCATCACACATAACAGTTACTTTGGAAGACAAACTCCATCAATTACAAACATCCCTCACCTTCCTCCCTTTTGCTACAGCTTTATGGAAAGTCACTTTGGTCGACTATCCCAGCTGACCTCCCAGCTTTTTGTGAACCCCTATTGCTTGCTGACTGGATGGTTTGAGAGGCAGAAAAGGCCTTGATTCTATGTAAGCACTGTTTAGCAATAAGTAAAATATCCCTGTGTTGTCAACATTGTTTTCAGCACAAATCCAAAACACAACCCCATACCAGCTACTATGAAGCAAAGCAGCCAAAACCACCCTGTATGAAAGAAATAAAACACAATAAGACTAGGTGTAGTTGGGGAAGTAGGATCAAAATCCATTTATTAGTTTGCTTAATTACTCTTTTCTTGTTTTGTCTAGCCCTTTATACTTGTTATAAAAATACTTCTTCCTTCTGTTAGACAACAGTCAGAGAAAAATGGGAGTACAGTTTTTAGAGGCTGTGCCCTTGGCATCAGTGTTTTCATATAGATGTATAGAACTTACAGGATTCAGAATTCCTGATGATAAGAAAACATTAGTCTGTCATGTTATTGAGATGGAAAATTTGGGACTGTCATTTTTTCTCAAATACGTTGTCTTTCAACTAATAATGTTACTTATTAGTTTTGTATATTGTTAATCCTTCAGTTGACATGAGTGACTCAATTTTTTTCTATATTGATTTTTTTCTCTTTCCTTGAGCATGTTTCCTTCAGATCCTAAATAATTAATCCATACACTCAGGTACTCATATCAGCATCTCGTAGTAGCAGTAAGAGTCCAGAAATGCATGTGCAGAATTCAGCAAAGTACTCTCATCATATTTAATGTAGAAAGTAAACTGGGGAGTCCAGAAGAAAAAGCAAAATGGTGAACATGCTACATTTTTATGTTAGAAAATGAATATTGCTACTGCCTTAAAATAAAGACATATCAGTTTATTAGGAGACTGGAAGTGATTCGGCAAGAATGATAACACACTTGGAAAAGAAAAATCAGGCAAATTTGGCAGTGCAAACCCTTGAGAAAGTCTGAATTATATACACTATTGATATGTCTGACTGATAAAATGAAGCCCTTTAATGTAAAGGCCTTTGGTACAAATTTGTGAACATATTAAATATTCCGATGCCAGAAGAATTGACCTTTACTGAAAAATATTAGAAAATGAGTAGACCAAGAGGGAAAGACCAAAAATTTTCAAACCATTATGAATGTGTACATATAATGATGTAAAACAATTCATTTTCTACTCATTAAATTGCAAATTTGCTTATATAACTAAGATTTAAGAAGTGAACATTTCATGGCATATAAGCCACTTTTTAATGAACATGTTACTGTTGTTTTTCCAGTATGCAGACCCTGCAGCACTAATACTTGAAAACTTGTATTAATTCAAAAGCCACAAGCAAAACAAAAAGGCCATGCTTTCCCATGTGCTCCTGTAGTACACTGCAAACTGAAAGCAGCTTTTTGAAACGTTTGAAAGAATTAAGATTATTATTATTCCCTTTTTCTTGATTTAAGAAATGAGAAGACTGATGAAGTTCTAAGTTCTCATTTTTCATTTATTACTATACAAATTCTGTCCTATCTAACTTTAGCTAGGTTAGCATCTATTTGAGTATTTAAAGGTATATAGTATATTAGAAGTCTGTTGCATTACGAATTTCATTCTCAAGAGTCACTGAATGGTAATTAAGGAATACACCTTATGGATTTTGCTCAGAGCTCAGTTACATTCATGCACTGTATAGGAAGGCTAAAGTGTCATTCAATGGCATCTCAACTCAAAGGTTCTCACTTCAGTAACAGTAATATACTGTCCCAGAAATATAAAACCATCCTCACCTAATATAAACTATAGGTTTTCATGTAGTGATGACTGATGAAAAAACTGATAGTGTACATTAGTGTTTTTTGATCTTTATCGGGAGAAAGTCATCACTATTTCATAGCACTTGAGCTAGAAAATTTGATTTGAGAAAAATTTGCACATATGTTTAGATGTCTTCTTAACATCTGTGAAACATTAAGAAATGTGTTAGATTTCTTCCAAACTTCAACTAACAAGATGATATGAAGAGACCACTAGATTGATGGAGTCATGGTCTGAATGTTCACTCAGGTTGTTACTGGACTTTACTGTGGTTAATGCTAGGAAATATTTTTGATGTTCACATAACTCTGTAACAAATCCCTTAGAAAAAAATAGTAGAATGAATCAAGATAGATTGTCCTGTAAGCACCTGTTAGAATTATATGCATTCTGGGCTAAGGAATCTGTCCAGATAAACTAGTAATCTATGATAAGCACAATGAAGAGTGAATGTGATTCAGCTGGAGGTCGAAGTGTTCTGTTTGTCTCTGAATGCCTTCTCTCTGAACCAAAGGTCCAACACAACAGATTTTCACGTGAGCTATACATACAATATACTTATGTACACATCCCCCAGTGTTTTCTTTTCAAAGCTTCCTCCTGACTGTAATTTAGATTGTTGGTGAAAACCCACCTGCAAATATGTCATTGACAAGAAAAACTTGTATTACATCGTTAAAAAAACAAATGGCAGGGGGGGTATACTGTTCCACAGACAATATCTGTTTTATATCTATATAGCCCAAAAATAGAGTGGCTTGATAAAGTTTACTGATCCTGATGAAATTACAGCTTTTTAAATGGACTCCTTTCCTCCATTCCTTTTCTGTTAAATTGTCAAGAAAGTAAAACAGAAACAAAGCCTTACATCATCACTGTGGCACAAATTTGGACCCACTAGTGCTCATGTAAATGTCGTCTTGGATAAATACCTGTAATAATTATGGTCTCTTATTTCACACACAAACATACATACCAAATTTACTATTGGTTTTGCTCTAACTATGTGTTCAGCAACTTGAAAGGTTAAATTCTTACTTTATTGTTTCATTGTCATACTGAGCTCTGTCTCTTGTCTTTTGTGTCCCCACCGGGTGCATCAGAATCCTGAAGGTGTTTGCAAGACCCATGGAGCAGGGTATGCGGTTTTGCATGGGAGCTTTGGGAAGTAGCAGCTACTAACCACTATAGATACTAGTAGTAGTGAAGTATCTGTCATCTTCACACTCAATATTGCAGTTAGAATTCTCTTAAAATGTCACTTGCCATAATTGATATACACCCACTTTACCATGATGCAACTCAAGGGTCTGGAGACTTTGGGTACTTTCATACAAATGTGAAGATATTTCTGTGACTCAGAGCCTCTCTCTTGCCAATGTAACTATACTCATTCTACACTTTTTCTTATGACACATGCTTCTGACTGTACTGTAGAAGCTAATAAATCGACTCAGTAACTGCAATTCAGGAGTAAATTATAGTTTTGGCAAGTTGCAGATGAAAATGTATCCGTTTTTCAGAATGGAAAGCTGAGTTTGGGAACAGGAGGAGGGAAGGAATCACATTTGCTCCTTTTGAGGAGGTGCATTTTCTTGACTATTGAGAGTATAGTGAAGTTGTATCTTGAAATAGAGTGAAGCTGTGACTGTGCATTCATGAGCTAAAGAAAAGGCGATCTTGCTGCTTTTATAAATACTGTCTCTATATAGCAAAGCAGAGGAATACAGTGATTTCCCATCCACTTCTAGAAATGTAGGCCTTGCCCAAGTTATGTCTTGCATGAGTAATGCGGGGTCTGAATTGTTTAATTGCTATAGGCAATAGGGATCATTCCTGAGGGTAATATCCAAATGATTCAAAGTCTGCAGAATATTTAGTTGTTTCATGGTGTGGAACTTTTAAATTCACTTCCTAAATGACTCAAATTGCTAAAATTATTTTCAGCGGTTTCAGCTTTTCTCCATTATCAGACAGGGACAATGTTTCGGTAGTCGTCAAGCAGCAAAGTCAGCATTTCATTGCAGTCATCTTTATGAAAAGGCAGCACCAGAAAAACACTTAATACTTGTACTTCTTATATGCAGTGCTCACTTTGCTTCAGGAAAATGATATCAAAATAATTTATTAAAAATTTCCAAATTGATCTTTTTCACTACATTTCCACTTATGTTACTAAATGAACTTTATATTTGTCTAACTTAATTAAGTGTGAATACCATATAAGTGAAACTAGAAATCTTATCATCTAATGTGGTTAAATAGTTGCAGTACTCAGTCATTCTATATTACTATATTACCTAATGGTTGCATCACTGTGTACTCATATTCAATAAAAGGATATACACAAATTATCTAAGAATTTATCAAGATCATAAAATCCATAATGGTATGTACTGTACTCCATTAACATACATATGAATTTTGTTTAGAGCTGAGTGGTTTTTCTTATGCATATACGCCACTTAGTATGTCTTCTGTTTTTAATCAAATTCTATTTCTCCAACTTGACAAAAATCTTTGTTAATACTTCATCTCTGACTAGTGACAAAGATTCTCTTTGTTTTCATTCTTAGTAGTTTCTTATATACAATAATTACCAAACTATGGACTGCGCAGAAAATAAGACCGTTATGAGGCCAAAAATAATAAAATTCACCTATTTCAAAAAATAGGTTAAAAGTAATTATGGCAAAAACCCACATGTATGCCAGTATACTGAAGCTAGAATTCACATGATCCCTTCTTCTAAACATACGTATTACCAGTTTACATAATTGAATTCATTGGCCAATGAGCTGTTAAAGGTATGTGTTAAGTTAGCTATTCTGTATTATTGTGATGCCCTTCCTAAGATCCATGGTGATAGCTTTGTAAATATGTAGTAAATGTTCCACCTAGACAGCTTATGATATTATTTTTTAAGTATTTGTATTTAAAAATCCTAACAGTTTAGCATATGCTCATCCTGAGTGCATCTGTAACAATTAAAACTACAATGTAATAATAAAACCAAATATGCTTATCATCTTTCCAGAAAGATGTCACATATCTAATGCCTGAAGATGAACGGAGCTTCTAAATAAAAAGCAAAATCACTCCTTCATTCCAGGCTGCTCAGAAGAATATGTAATATTTCTAGGAGCTAATGCATCCCTGAAGGGCCCAGTGAACCACATTCCTAATAGGGTGAGTCTTCCTTTAGAGTGCATTGCCAGAAGCTGTCCTTTTTAAAAATGAAGCTGCCATGAATCTCTAACTCCAGAGGAAAACAATGGAAAGTTACAGTATGAATTTTGAGTTGTGTCCAAAATCCACTAAGACTTAAGGATCTTCTCCCTAAAAAACCCTTTAAATTCCAGTTGAAAATCCTAAGCAACGCTTAGTAACTCTTACATTCTAAGGATGCCAGTGGCGTGCATTCTCTGGCATAACTTTGTGCATTATGGCAAGTCTATTGTGTATTCTGCTTGAATTATAATTAAGAATTCTGAATTGTAGCAGTCATATAGCATTGTCTGAAAAATCTAAAAAGATCCTTAACATTTATAAAAAAATATATAACCCCCAGTAATTAGCATTATAACAACATTCTGGTGTGTTTCTTATATAAAATTCAATTGATATAATGCTGTTCCCTCACTATTGAATTTTCCTTGTGCTTTACAGCAGTTTTTCTATTGTCATCACTTGGGCAAAAGATACATTAACATAAAAGTTGGAAACTTGAGTAAAACTTGAAAATTTTAAAATGAGATTGCTGATGTGGAACTTTTGAATATGCAAAAAGTACGCTAACAAATACTTGTCAGTAAATCATTTACAAATGTGGTTCTTAGTCCTTGTTTCTACATTTTATCTACTGGAGCAATAAAGTTTGAGGTTGTCTGCAGATTCATTGTTTTCTGAGGCTTTTGCAGAATCACTTGTTTCAATTCAAGTTGCTTGAAAGGCAACCTTATTTGAAGTCACCACAGTACCCAGCAGTATAAAGAGAAGGTTAGCCACTAGTGCTACTACTGATTGTACCACAAATGAAGGATATCTTCATTTTGCATTCTAATTCAGGTAGAGGAAATCTGACATTCTTACTTAGGAAAGGTAGTGTAGTGACTAGGGTGATTCCAGTTTTATGTTATTGTATGTCAGGAATGTTCATCCAAGCGTTAGTAGTTAAGAGTTGTCTGTGATGGATGTTAATTTCTTGACAGCAAAAGAGACTGAGCTCTTGTAACTTAAGTGCTAAAGATCTCATCAATTCAAAGGACAAATAGTAGGAAGATAAGGAACAGAAATTCGCTCATGTCTTCATTTTTCAGTATTCTATGTGAGATCTGTGTTTAAATTTTCTATTTTTAGACATTTATTTTAAGATTTCTGAAATAGATATATACATTAGATAAGTAGTTCAGTTTTCAGGTTTGCTATCTGCAACACTTACATCTGTGCAGAAATCTTTTCTTATTTCTCAAAAAATGATAATATAATTTCCATGCTCAATGTTCTTTTATTGCAAATGTGAGTCACTTGAATCTAACATGAC
Source organism: Urocolius indicus (assembly GCA_013401255.1). NCBI lineage: Eukaryota > Metazoa > Chordata > Aves > Coliiformes > Coliidae > Urocolius > Urocolius indicus. The sequence goes on along the minus strand of WBNH01001724.1, from coordinate 22,160 downwards.
TATATAGGTTTTTTTAACTCTTATTTCTTCTTAGTGAGGTTTTTATGAACTCATTATTAACTGTATATTGGGAATGTAAGTAGATGTAGGAAGTTCAGGAATTCTTTTATCCAGGAAAGTCGTGAGGTCTCAAAAATAATTTTGGACTCTTCTTGTAAAACAGAGAAATAAACAAAACCTTTCTTAATACATTGTGTAATTCTGCCATAAAGTTTTCAAATACTCTCTCAAGAGCAGGTAATTTTGTGTGTGTGTGTCCATGATCCTAGAAAGCTGTCCTGTCCGCTCTATTATAAAGTCTGGGAAACGCTTTCATCCTATAAGTCTCCATTTTTGCTCTTGACCAATGTCCTGTTTATTGTTGTGCTCAGGATGGATTTTTGATCACGTGACTTTTCTTGCTTCCTAGATACTATTCCTCTGGTATTTTGAAGAGAGCAGGCACAGCGTCTTCTTTCATTTTGCTAGGCTGACAAAGCTAAATTCTTTCAGTCTGCACTTATGAAACAAATGATTCATTGTAATGGTGACCATATTAACCATTCTTTACACCCATTCTATTCTGGACTGATATTTCCTAAGCCCAGTTGACCAAAATCATGTGGTATATTTCAGATTAGGCCTTTAAAATCAGACTATTTGCATGGAAATGTATCATCTCGTATATGTATCATCTGGACTGTGTTGTCTCCTTTTTATTGTTAAAACATGGCTCTGAGTCATCCTGTGATCAACCAGTGCTTTCAGGTCCTTTCCTTGTCGTTTGCTTTTCAAAGTAGTCTGCTTCACCAACTTCTAATAAAAATTCTCATTATAAATCTGTAAAGCATGAATTTGAACATTGTCTTAGCTGACACCTCTGTTTCAAGGTCATCAAATAAAAATTGGAAGTCTCTAAAATGATTTTCATAGAACTTTGGATAGATTAACTCCAGTCTATTTTTCCCTTTCAAAGTAAATAATTTATTATCAATTTTAGCTAGCCCCTTATTCACCTGACACTATTTCTGTGGTGTAATGTCTGAACTCAGTGAACAGTTTTCTGTCTAGTATCCAATATTTTATTGAAGACTAAAGAAATTAGGTAAATCGTATTGCCTTGCCTAGAAAAACAGTTATCAAGGAAGACTATCATATGGGTCTGGCATCATTCAACTTTGGTAAACCTAACATGTCTCTCTATGGCATTATCTTTTTTCCCCTCATGATATCAGATTAACAGGTCAGTTGTTGCTTGCAAAATTCCATACATTTTCCTTTTCTAAGAAAGAAATATTATTTTCTGACTGTATTGTCATGGATGTATTAATAATGAAATCCTACACATAAGCAACTGGAATGCAGAAACAGTGGGACACAGAAACAATGACATAGTGGTCCATATAGAAATTCCTAAAGAACATCACAAGTCTGCAATAAAGTTGTTAATTCGTGCCTGTCTATACTATTATTTATATGCCAAACATGTTACACTCATTCAGCTTAACTGTAAATTGTTTTACAAGTTTAAATTTTGCTTTTAACTTACTAGTCATCCCTGAACCTTTACAGACTTTGCTTAAGCAGCAGTCTGAGTAGTTAAATTGTGACAAATCAGGGGTAGCATTATATAGATAACACAACTGGGGACCTCATTTTTTCCTTGCTTGATATCCTGCCATTTTAAAAAACCCAAAAACTGTCATTTTTAGGACGTGGCAAATTGTTTGTCAGTGTCTATGTGTCTTGTGTAGTCATATTTCTTCAAACTGGCATTGTACCATTCCTTTTACAGAATCTTTGTTTGGCGTGTTCCCAGGTCATCGAATTTTTGGGGGATTGTTTGTTGTTTCTTTTTCTACCAGAAGAGATCAATCTACCTAAAACCTCACAGTGCTGGGCCAGGTGCCTATCATTATATATCATGTGCTTAGATAATTCCAAAGTAGTATTATTTAAAACTCTATCAGGAGAGAGAGCTGAAAAAAACCAATTTTTCAGTTTTTTGTTATAACCATAAAACCTTTAACATAAACTCCAAATTGAATTCTTCATTTGCTTCTAAGAAACTGCTGTCTTGTTTGAGTGACTAAATAAAATCTATTGCATATGTATAAATAATATATTTGCTTTATTTTATTATGATGACCATGCTATTAACTCAGTCAGCACATATTTAGTAATATAGGCTGTTAACTTAGTTTCTACATTTTGTTTACTGCTACTATAACTTTATATAGCTTATCCCTGTTTTGGCAACACCCTTATTTGTTTAATAAAATATATGGTGTCTTGCATCTGAATCTATAAAACATCTCATCAGATTCTCTCAAATCTGGAAGCATTGGAGCTACTTTTACAGTTGTCTGCCAGGCCATTTCATTTACTCTTTTTTCCCTCTTCTACTTTTCTTCTGACTTGTTGTTGAGCTGATAGTTTTTAAGTTAAAAAAATTGCTGACTGGAAAAATGTACTTTTATGACTGTTCTGAGTACTCAAAATTGGATGATTTCCTATGAAATGTATTTATCTCAAACAGAAAAAACTGTGCTTGAACTCAAAATCAATGTCGTATCAAACCATATACAGGAAGAGCTACTGAAAATAATTTGTTTTTTTCCAAGTATCTTCATTGATAATGATTTTATGATAATGTGTAGAGTCTCTCAATATTATGCTAAATTTTAGACAAGTAGAACAAGGTAATGGGGAAACAATGTTGAAAATAGGTGCAGTAACTCAGAAGAATTCTGAAAGTAGAAGGGCCAACATATCACAGAGGCACCTAAGGCAAGAGACTGCCTTTCCTAAACACCTGAAAATGCCTTATAAGTGCCAGCATTGATTATAAGGAATTGACTACTGACCAGAATAAAACTGCCTGGGGTAAAAACTTTGCTTTAAATCTTTCCATTTTCCCTTAAAACATTTTTAATAAGGGTCGCATATGCATGAGTTGCAAAAATGTCAAGAGTCTGATATCTTGAGGATCATTTCCTCTTCAGAATTAGATTTTCCATTCACATTTAAAACTTTTGAGATCCATTTGGATTTATGCTATTTCTATTTCTCAGATATTTGGAAAAATCCCGCCCCCAAACCCTCTCAAATGGCAACAAGAAATGAAACTTCAAAAGTACTTACAAAACTGTACTTTCTTAATTATGACTCACTGTCTTTTTTTTTTTTTTTGGAGAGTTTCCCAGGTTCTAAGAAGTCTTAGAAGGCAGGATCCTAGGAGCCCTCCCAGAAAATCCTCAGAGCTGGTTTAGCTGATAAGCCCTCTTTCCTGGCTGCAGGTCATACAGCAGATTTTCAAATATCTGGGCTGATGACACAGAGGATAACTGGGAAGTTTTTAAATTTGCCTTGTTTCTATCATATTTATGTGCAAACAGATGGATATCTCTGGATAGCTTTTATTTTAAAACTGTTATTTTCCAGCAGAAAAAAATAATCCTTAGAAAAATCTACAGGATGTTCACCATTTCCTTTTTCTAATCAATGCCTTTAATAGGAATAAAAGACATGGAGTCACGAAGGGATTACTGACATTACGTTTGAAAACACTCACAGAACGTCTAAATCCTAACTAGTAAATTGCTTAACCAGACTTTATGCTTTTTCACGGAAAATATGAGATGCCAGTGCTGATCCATGTCATTGCGAAGCTGCAGTTCCGATGCAGGACACTTGATGGTGTTTCTGTCTCTAGTGCTTTTTCTCCCCTCTTAGAGATGGAACAGCTACCTTAGATGTTGCGACTAGCGTGCTCACAAGTGTCAGATCTTAGGTGATGTGATGAAATGATGTCCAAAGATGATTTATGTGGATTTTGAAATATCTGATGCACAGTGATTCACTCAGAATTTGATGTTACCGTTACTGGATTTAGTAATAATTTGTTCCCATACTGTTTCATCTCTGGACCATGGAGTACCTTACACAGCAAAAGAAATGCCACCATGTTTGTTTCACCAAGTAAGAAGGAAACTGAGGCAAGAGTGTGAAACTGACTTGTCCATCACCACACATAACATCATCAAAATCTAAGACTGAGCTGCCAGTCAGGCTCCATCCATCCTGTACCACAATAACAGGGATTGCCTGAGTGCTCAGATCATTTCTCTCCTATGAATAATGACTAATGTTATTGAAAAGATGATTGTCACTTATTTTAAATGTAAAAATTGTTCAAAAATATTTATTCATATTTTTAAAAAGCATTGTGAATGTGTAGGCATTCTCAATGTGTGCATGTTCATTAATATCCTAGTACAGGAGCGTGTTGGCAGGCATGATGCTGTAGCAGACAGTTTGCTGCTTAATTTTGAGGAATTTCTATGTAAATATTTAATGTGCAGCAAGTAGTTTGACTTTACATGTACATGTGTTCAGTCAAGGAAGAGCCCTGTCACTTTTCCCATCACTCCACCGGACTGCATGCATTCAAATTGTTTCAAGTAACAATAGGACAATAGTCACAATTTTAATTGTATCTTAGCAAATGACTGTAGATATATTCAGCAAAGGTTATTAAATAGTTAATGTTACAATTTTCCATGTTCTTAGTACATTTTGAGGAGACAAATTGGGAAAAACCCTCTCCTGAAGTTTAATAAGGAAATAATTTTCTGTAAGTATATCCTTTTGTCATGTAAGAAATTTGATGTTGCTGCATGTGTGAGATTTGCTGAGCCTGAAGGGTGCAACCAGTCCACAGTAAATCTATTTGTAGGCTATGTACAGATTTTCTTCACTGCATTTGTCTCCTCCTCTGTGGGTGAGACTTGAGGCATCATGACTGAGTTCCTTTCTTTTGTGCTACGGAGTGAAGGGTCTCTGTGTGGACAGAGATGTGGCAATACTGAGGAGGTGAGGGTGGACATCACCTTGGTCTTTCTCCAGCTGTGAAACCTGTCCTGAGACCTGCACACCAGCTCACTATGCTTCAGATGTGTTCAGCCTCTTCTCTGCACCTCTCTAGTCTTACAGCCAAGCTCTGTCTACTCTATTACTTTTTCCTTACGATCAGTAAATCTCAGCGGAGTCAAAATTAGAGAACACAATGAATTAGACAATCTCCTCTCTTAGAAGAAGTGCTATAAATCTTTTGTTTTCTCTGGCTTGTGTAGAACAGCTTTTGTGAAGTCATAGCACATTGTTTCTTATCCCAATGCCTTTAGCTGTTGGTTTCATTATCATAAGCTTATTGAGATGCTTCTAGCTTTCTCCTTTTTGTGTATAATGAGTAATTAGTGTAATGTAATATGTCATTGTTGTTGCTTTTTCCAGAACAGAATAATAATAAAAAACCAATATAAATATAAAGTTAACCACGATGTTAACTTCTCTTACACTTCTGTACATCTCCAGATAAGACCTCAACAGTGATCTGGGGCTGGACAAATGACACTCCTAAAAATTACTTCCTGAAAACAATGGTATCATTGGAGGTTCAGCATATACAGACACTTTGGGGTCTCATAAAGTAAAATGTGTCTTTTTCAGAAATGTGAGATAAAACCACTTATGCCAGCTTTAGTGAATTAGGCATTGGAAAGAATCTAAGCATGAGTACTTGATGTTTAGCTCAGTTAATTTCAATTAAAGCCTTCATAGCAGTTTTAAAATCTTATGTAGAAATGTCCTATTTGCTCTGTTTTACCTGAATATGTTTACAAAGTGACATCACCTAGATTGTAGGAATTTGTGGCATTTTTATTGTTAGAATCACAAAACCTTTCCAAAATATGCATGGTAACAGAGAAAATTGTATAGAAGCCTTCATCTATGTGTTTAAGCATCTCAGTGACATCACTGACTCCTCATGCTTTTCTCCCGTATTTATCATGAGGTCACTAGATGCTTCTATTCGTTTCAGTTTGCTGATAACTATTGTACCTTTTATCTCTCATGTGTGTATTTCTCCCTATGCATATGGACATATATTAATGTCATGTTTGTTTACAGAGTTGTGAAGATTATTGTTTTACTTCTCTAAGAGGTAGCGCACATGTGCTATGAGTAAACTGTGTCATAATCTATGTAAATTATGTGCACAGAAGCTATGCTTTCCCTTGGGGGAAATGCAAATAAGAACATTTTGTAGTTTATTTGTTTTTAAATACATATACTTTTCACTTCAAGGCTCAGGACAGATGCCCTGCGTATTTTCCTGTTGCTCGTCATTCGTGTTTCCTTGTAAATATCTGTCTTTAATGATTAGTTTGCTACTTTGGCAGGAAAAAAAATGCTTGATGAGTGGAGTCCTTGGAACATAACGTTTGGTGTATTTTATAGCTCTGCTGTAAGGGAATTATCTGCTTGTAAAAGGGTGTATAACACACTCACAACTCAAAGCCGTTATAGCAATCTGACAGTCTTCATTCATTTTCTCCTCATACTGTCTTATTTTATTCTTTTACATTTTTGCTTGTATATTTTTTAATCCTGCATTTTTAAAACACAGAGCTAACTGATATTCCTTACATGAAGCAAGAAAAACATATTCCTAAAATGTGATGTTTACTGTACTTACAGTTCTCTCTTGATGTAATTTTTTCTATTAATAAAATTATTTTTTATACTCTTTACGTACCCTTTCAGAGAAATGTTTTAATGTAAGTTGTCTGATTCTGTTTTATGTGAAGGAGAAAACCTGGTAGAGGTTGTCTCTTTAAATCAGATCTGCAGTGTTGATGGACCCTCTAGCAGGCACGGTAAGAACCATTCTCACCTCTGCAGCAGGGAGCTTGACCATATAGACTCTCACATTCAATCAAAACGTTTTCCCTTTTAATATGCACTGTACCAATCCTATTCCCATGGTTACAGCTCGTGCTTCTTTGGTTGCTTCCAGTCTTTTGGAAAAGGAAGGCAGCATACATTTCTTGTACAGGAGTTTAAAACATCATGAAAGCAACCCTGTTGTGATTTGCATTTTAAATGTTTCTCTTTTTTTCTCATTGTACAGAACGCCGTAGCAGTAGCCTCAGTTCATTTGCCACAGTCTGTCTTCTCTCAGTCTTCAGCTTGGCAATCTGTTGATAACTCCACTTGCAAGCTGCAGTTTATTGTCTTTCGGAATGGAAAACTCTTTCCTAGCACAGGAAACTCATCAAATTTTGCAGATGATGGGAAACGTAGGACGGTTGCCACACCAGCTGTTTTTGCTAAAATAGGTGAGGAGTTGTTATGCATTATTTCCTTTAATCTAAATGCTACAGTATACTTGATTATGTAGAGAATAGAGAAGTATACAGTGTGCTGAGAGGCTGGAAACAGTCTCTTTCTATAGTACAAATGTTTGCAATTGTTCCTGTCTGCATGATTTTATTCAAATTATCCTGCAAGTAAAGAAATGCTTTATGATTAGAATGCAAATTTTGGAATACTGTTTGTTGATACTGTTACAGATGCTTGTTTCTTAAAATGTGGTGGTACTATAGGAAAGAACCTTGTTTTACTCTTTACAATGAAAATGGCAATGTTAACATCCTAGACACTGACAAAAATAAGGCTTTTAGAGTGGGAGTAGTGCCCTGTTGCATGTATCAATACTCACCAGTATACTTTCTGATACGATGGACGTAAACCAGGTGTTGTTAAAGGCTTTTGTCTAAATGTGATGTATTGTGTGTGCTAGCAAGTCATTATTTTGATTACTTTTTCACCTAGGCAATTTTACTAATTTTATGTGGTACTGAATAGTGCTCTCATTTATATTAATGTTTTAAAAATTTTAAATGTGACTTTCAAAGTGCAGAATTGTCTCTGCTATTAATCATACCATGAATCTGAGCCGTTTCTGCAGTTACATGGGCAATAGTGTAACAGTGGTCATAACTGAAGGATCTGAAGCAAACAACAAAAAAATCTGCTTTGTGTAGGATGATTAGATCATTTCAACACACTATGGGACTGAAATGTTCAGATTTATTTATACTATGGCAAACTTTTCTGAATGTGAACACTACCTTTGATTTTGACCATTAAGAGTGTGTGTCTATTCCTTTTTTCCTCATAGTTTAAAATATGTGATCTCTTTACGCAGCATTTATCAATAAAGGGTCTTCTACTCCATCGTTCTGATTCAGTTTTGTTGCTTTTGCAGATGGGTGCCGTTTTGGAAACCTCACCAGCCCTATTACTATAGGGTTGAGGCACTTTGCACGGGGTATAGATCCCATTGCAGCCTTCTGGGATTTTGACCTTCTAGATGGACATGGAGGCTGGTGGGGAGAAGGGTGCCACATAATTAGTTCTGCAGGCAATATTACTACCATTCAGAGTACACACTTCAGTAACTTTGCAGTGCTAATGGTAAGTATATGACTTAGCAAATACACTTTTCTCTCTCTTTTAATATACATATATGTTCCTTTTAAATGCATCTGTGTCATTCTTACTTGTCAGTAATTGACCTTCTCTTTTCTGTAATGTTTACTATAAAACAGTCTTAAAGAAAGTTATTTGAGTACTAGTAATTGAATAAACCTACTGGTCAGTTTTAATATCCAGAGACAGGCCTAATCAGAAATGACATTAAATTCAGTCTTATGAATGAAAGTTCCATCAAGGAACAATTGGTATGTAATAGTTATAAATTATGGGACAGGGTTTAAAAATGTATACTCCTGTGTGCTTTTACATCAGCACATCTCAGAGGCTGGTCTGCTTTTGTTCCTGCCCTGCACTGTGTTGATCATACTAATTAGTTGCAGGCATACCGCAATGTTGAATCATTTAATAAATGGAGAGGAGTAACATCTTCTACTCTTTTAAGTAAGGACAGTGCTGTCCTTGTTGATTCTGTAGGAGTTTTAGTTTGCATGTCAATGCTGATAGGCTTCTTATGGAATTGCTGTTCATGAAGAAAAAATATTCCTGTGCAGTGCAATTGTATCAGCCTGCTTTGATCTGTTCTGTCACACAGTTCTCATTGCAGTTATTTAACTATTCTTCTTAAAAGAAAGTTGCCTTCATGAAAGCAAAAATATTATGCATGCAATAACGAACTATTATTATATAAGGAATAAAGGGGAGCAAACAAATAATGAAATATTTCTAACATATATAGGTGAGAAAATGCACCTTTATAAACATTTATTAAGAACAGTTGTAAAAAGATTAGCTACATATGTAATATTAATACCAGATTGATCTTGAATGCTGGTGCATGATTGCACTATAGGTGCTGCTTGTGTACATCACAGAAGTATTTATAGTTGTGTAAATAGTGTACTGTCTGTGAGTGTAAGGTACAGCAAACATAGGCGACAGGAATTGCAAGGACGTGTGCAGAGAATACCAATCTGCTGCTGTCAGATGGAGCCCAGATGGCAGCCAATCATAGTACAAGGCTGTGGCACTCACGAGTTAAATGCAGATATTATCATCCACTTTGTAAGAACCGACTTCCCTCAGAGTTTCTTGAACGTTTTTTCACCCATTCCAGAATTGTTCAGAATTTAAGAGCTGTTCCTAAGATTTGACATCAAAAGTATACCTCTTTTTCTTCACCTTCTGCAATTTCCCCTTTTTTCCCCAGGTTTTTGTTTCCCTGAATATGAAACATCATTTTGCTTTGAGGAGGTCTGTCTGAATTCATTAAAGAAAGCACCTGTTGACTTTGCAGGTGCCACACCCAAAATGGCCTCCTCCTCCCCCAGCTGCTTGGATTCAGTCTGTTCTTAAACTTTGAGTAGTTGCTAAATGTTAACTAACCACTTCTGAAAAGAAAACAATTCCATGGGTTAGTTTTGTTTGCAAAAATGGCACGTTGGCACAAGGACTACAACTAATTTTTGTTTTGTAGAGCTCAATGTGTATTTATTTCTGATAAGATGTAGCAGATTGGTTTTTCTGCAACCATAAAGGCAACTGAGGCACCATTTGCTGCAGCTATTGCATCTGGTTTAGGTCTTCTGTTTGTTTTGTTATGGTAACTCAACTTCACTTTTTTCCCTATGTACATCTTCCATTTTTATCTGTGCAAGACAAGAAAATACAATCTTAGGCTCATCTTTGTTTTGCAATTGACATGGTAGCAAACAATGTGATATGTTCTTCAGTTTATGTTTGTCAGTCACTTTACTAAAAAAAGATGCCTGACCTTAAGTCATTTTAATATATATATTCATACACACAAATATGTCTTCCAACAGCTCTCTTTCTCTACAGCTATTGGAAAACTTTTGTAGTTTCATTACATTTTGTGGTTATGTGTGTGTTTTGTGGCATCAAGTCAGGGATTCTTTTATTTGATAGAGACTATGCTTTTTTGTCAGTTCAGTTCTTATACCAGAAATGAAAAGTATTTCATTGTTCTGCTTAGCTGCTATTTATCATATGAACGTAAGTGCCTACCTAGATATAAAGTTCTTGTGTGTGTCATCTTAATTTACAAATCAGTGCCCAATACGTTTTAAAATACCAACAAATTGATAGTAAATTCAAAACAGCTACCACATGGTATGTAACCAATGAAATTAACTACAATATCACATTACATTCTTGATCTATAATTCTCTAATCTATTAAACAATAAAAATTCAAAATTTATTATTATGTTTTGGGATAATAGCAGAAAACTAAAGCAATATGTATCAATTAAAGAGTAGCAATAAAGCCATAGTAATGAAGTTTTACATTACATCAGAATAATGTATGTACTGTTGTGGAACAAGATTAAATAGAAGCCTCAGTTAATCCAAATGTCTGTTTTACAGCCAGTATGTACACATTCTGATTTATCATCTTTTAAAATAATTTCCCTGGACTGCTTTTATAAAAGTTGTTGCTGCCTATGTACCATAAAAGGGTTAAAATAAAGGATTTGTAGAGTTCTTTTTTAGAAAGGCAGCAATCAAGGATTTATCAACTACGATTGATAATTAATAAGCACAAGCATACTTCAAGTGAGAGAATTCATGTAGAGCCTTTTGATTTCTCTCTGTGCCAGTTGTTCAAGTGATGTCAATGAGAGAGAGAGCACAGTTTGGAGGTCAGGTTGGAAAGGATGTATGAGCTCCTTCCCTTGCACGCTGTCATGTTTTCACTTTGTTCTTGCTTGGGATAGTGAATGGAATTAAAATAGTTGTGTTAGACATAGGACAGCACTACTTATTTCTGAACAGTATGTCCTAGGTGTGAGAGTAAATATTGTGAACTAAATACCTGAGTTATATTTCTACATTTCACTTGCTGTACTGTGTGTTTAGATCAGACCCAAATTGTGTCTTTTTTTCCTGTTATCTGAAGGAGGGAGAGAGACAGTCACACTCCAACTTCCTTTGGAGGTGGCCAAAGCCTTCTAGGGTCTTGAACTATGAGCCTCTATGATAAGTTTTTCTGTTCCACAGTAAAATTATGAACTTATTCTGAAGCTTTGGTGTGTGTATTTGTTCTGTAAATACTATGTATTTGTGCTTTGTTGTGAACTGAGCTGAACGTCAATATTTTAATTTTTCAGAGCAATACTTGTGTAGATTACAACCAATCTAGTGCCCTGTAGCCATTGTGCATATGAATAAAAACTCTTCATTAGATAAAAATATCCAACAGCAACATTGAATTTCAAAATTTACTAAATATGTTTTGGCATATATTGTCCTTTGTTCTGCCTTTCATTTTTCTTAGAACAGAATGGCAATTCAATAATGATGGATATTACTGTAATTGTATACATTTCCTTTTCCCCCTCAGACTGCTTTGTCAATAGCAATTTCCTCAAGACTACCTCAAAACTGGTAAAATTCTTAAATCTAAGTATGCTACTTCTTAATTACCATAAAATGGATTAATAAATATTATTAGGATTCTTAATTGTAATTTTGAAGATAGGTAAAATGAACATAAAATCCTAAATAACTCATTTCCTGTTTTGTCACAATGTATCTCATTATTCCAAAAACCATGATTTTGGGCTTTGGTTTCGTTTTTCTTTCTCTGTGAGTGTAAGGAGTCATTATTTGCAAAAGTAGCATGCATTCGGTGGATGTCTATTTGAAATAATTAGGGCTGAGGAGACTGAGATTGCAAAACTAGCATATTTGAAACTATTCTAGAAGCAAACTTCAGAAAACTGTGAGTATGAGAAATTGATGAGAAGCAAGGAACAGATCATACTAAGAGTGACAGGAGTTTTCTCCTATTGTTTTACAAGCATTCCCTGAATCTTGCAAGCCTTTCCAAGTTGGTGGGATCACAGTACCACAAAAGCTGTGTATTTTCAGTGTGACTGGAGAAAATTGCTGAATTTCTTAGGCCTATTCACAAAGTTAATTTCTGAAAACAGTGTTCTAAACTTCCACATTTCAGGTCTTCTCCAAATTAAACAGCCTGTCTCAGCCTTTTGAGAAATTAATTCATGAGTCGGGGAAGTATTACAGAGATGTCATTTAGACAGTTGACATAATTACAGTATTTGACATCTTCCCCATAGAGAACACGGGATTTTCTCGTAACAGACTGTGGAAATGTTGTTCAATACTTTGAAAAATCAGACTGAAAATAAAGAATGAACTTTTCAATTTTTTTTTTCTCTTGTGTGTTTGTACCACCTACTTTTACACCTACAAAATAGACCTTAGCAGAGTTTAAGCACCAAAGACTGTGAAAGTGATCCAGAAAGTTTATCTGCTGTCTGAGAAATTAACCTTTTGTCTGGGGGAACTGCAGAATTCCCTGGCCTTAAATTCCTCTGCATGTGTGTAGATGTATCCCAGTGTAAAAAGCTAGATTTCTAAGCTCTGCCAAGGACTGCCAAGAAGGCACATACTCTTCACCTAAGTCATTAGGTGGTATGTACTGCTCACCTAATAGAGAATGTTGGATTACATCTAGTTTTTATTAAAGTATGTATTACAAGCTCTCTAAAACTCATAAACTGGCTTAGTATTGGGGAGAAAAAATCCAGTCTTCTCATCTTCAAAATGGAGTAACTTTTTAACAAATTAAGCCTCCGGCTCAAGCTCTTTCTATTTGCTTTTGCCTTCTACTGGCTAATGGATCTTGCATTCTTCATGGTGCATCTTCAATTAGAGGGAAAATATCCAGATTATAAAAGAGCTCAGTAAAATGGGACAGTTCTTGGGAGATGGGACACTTAAAGACCTAGATTCTATGTCTTGAGCCATCTTACTTTCTTCGTGGTTTCTGCTGGAGTCCTTCCAATTAATCAATGTCTTTCTTGTATCAAAGTGAATTCACGAGTCAAGATTTGGTCTCACAAGTGGAAGAAAATAATATCTTCCCTCAGCCTGCTGCCTGCATTCTTTCTAATATAGCCCAGTATTTGTCCCACCTTACGTGCCACAAGATCTCACCATTGCCTTGATTTCATTTTATTGTGCACTGGTGCCCTCTGATCATTTTCTGCAAACCTTTTTCCAGTTAGTTGTTCCCTGGCCTGTACAGTTGTCAGGATTGCTCTGTCAAAGAGATAAGAAACTTATCTCTCTTCATTGAACTTCATGAGGTTCCTGTAAACTCATTCCTCCAGCCTATTGAGATGCTGCCAAACAGCAATCCTTCTCTCCAGCACATCAAATTGTGCACTGAATTGCAGTGTTTTGATAATGCAGTGTTTTGATAATTTCCATATTCTGATGCTCCTAAACATTCTAATATTTGGCATTTAAATTTTAAGTTTGTGGGTTTTTTAAGTAGGAGGAATCTAAATACAAATAGCAATCTAAATCTTTACCATAAGTGATTGTTCAAATGCACTTGTCTTTTTGTAGTACTTAGTTTCAGATGTCTTGCTTTAAACACAGATACCAGTTAGATTACACTTCCTAACGTCATACTATTGGAAGCAATATATTGAAAATAAATGTTTCATTTGCCATTATAAGTATCTGGATTACAAAAATTTGCAACACAAATGAGGGCCTTTAGCAGCTGTGCTTCTGTGAGAGTAACAAATAATTAGTATTAGTTCACTATATCTTCCACCTTTCACAGCATCTGCTATTAGAGGTCTCAGGCCCACCTTTTGTGTGTAATTTATCTATAGCTCTTTATATTTTCATATTGAGTTTTAACTGATCAGTATAGATGTGCTTGTTTTGGTCGATTTTTTGGAACTGAAGTCTCAATTAAAAGTGAAACAGTCTCATTTGCCTTCTAATGTTTCTATAATTCTGATTTTTGGATGAAATAACTGAGAAAAAGTCTTTTCTGTCACTAATTTCCATCACTAATTTCTATTGTGCCTGAGACAGTGATGGCATTTACAGTTGAAAGAATCTGGTGTCACACTGTCTTATAAGGATAAATGAATGACAAATTCTCATTAGACAATATTTTACTGGCCTTGTAGTTGTAGACAGCAGCTTGTAACGGTCAAAGTCTTGTGTGTATTCATTTTCTTGTAGATAATTCCTGACACTTTTCAACATCATCATCATCATTTTAGTCCCCTCTAGGAAATAAAGTCAATCCCACTGTTTCAAAATGCAACATAAATTTGTGCTGCTTTATGTACAGCATTAAAAAAATAACTCTGTTTTTTGAATGCTGTCTTCCCCAAAGGATTACTCAGGGGAGGCTGACAGATCAATAAGTTTTAATTATCATCAAAAAGCAGACAAGATAAATTTGTTATATACCTATAATGGAATTTTATATAAAACTTAAAAAGGATATTTGGCATTGGCAATAATGCACTATGATACTAAAAATTTTTATCACTTACTGTAAAAGATTATAAAATATATAGTAATTTAAAATGAATATTTCAAAATTGAATTAGCTTTAAGATACTGATTGTTCTTGAGTGTTGTGCAGGTAAAATGGCAATATTCCTCCAGGACACAGGGCATTTGCATTTATACTGATGTTTGAACACAGTAATACATTGATCCATGTATTTACACTATTCAAAGATAGTTCTTTATTACATTGAATGTTGTTACCTCAATTAAAATCACTTTAATTTGTTGCTACATAAATGTGTAGCTTCACTGTTTCCTTTTTCATAACTTTAAGTTTTCAAAGATTTTTCTGGCAATTTTTCAAAATATTAAAGATATTTATTTCTTGAAATAACTATGTGATTAATACTGTATTAGTTACAGTAACAGTTTTCTTAATGCACAGGAATGAAGCCATTGTATACATAAAATTATGAAGAAGTACTATACCAAAATATGATTATAAGAGCTAGAAGTAAGTACTTTATCACTTTAAGCAGAGTATTTATGTTTCCATTGTCCAGTATTTACATTACTACTACAGTAATATGAGGCAAAATTGTACTGAATGTTTCTGGTAAATAATAGCCTACCTCAAGAAATTTGCTTTGTAAAGGAATTAATGGGGAGGTAGTGCAGATGAAAACATTGGAGAAAAGGTTATCAAAAAAAGTATGTTTTGGTGGAGATTCAGTGGCAGTTCTGAGCCAATAGACTTTTAAGGTATTATTTGAAAATTGTGAATTCATTATATCCTCAATTTATATTCATGCACACTGGGGGAAAAAACAAACAAACAAAAAAACCAAACAAAAACAAGCCCCAACCAAAATCACAAGACCTCAAGAAAATAGGTCTGTCACATTAAAAATCTACCATGTAAAAAGACAGAGTTCTTTTCCTCTTCTATTCCACTTTTAATTGAGGAAAGAATAGCAAGAGAGAGTAGAAGATAGCATAAGACTAACTCTGTGACAACTTACTCTAGTTCTGACTTTGAGTCATGTCAAACTGGATAAGGCTAAGAGTGGACTTGTGTGTGGGGCAAGTGGTGACTGAGATTTAGCTCACATGCACACTGAGGAAGTACTTGAAGAGAAAGGAGATGTGATGACATATATTTATCATTTCGTTCATATGTTATTTGTTCATTTTGATGGTCTATTTCTAGATATGTTATAAGCTGGTCTGTTTTAGAACTGACATAAATATGCATTTGGAGGAACTGCTACAGTAAAACTTTAAAGCTAGTAAAAAGCAAAATAGTGACTATTAGGGCATCTATTACATGTAAGGACCTTTCTGGAAGGTAAAGGGAACAGTATTTTTCCCCTTTATTTAATAATTGCAGATACTCATGAATATTAGCTGCTTGTACATGGATAAGTTCAAATACCTAAATAATGGTGCTGGAAATCAACTCTCTACCTGCAAATGCAATGAAAAACCTGTATTAGCATTACAATCCCAGTCTCCAAAGAATTCACCTTAGAAAAATATTGTATTGAATCTTCTTCCAGGGGAACCTTAAACTGACAAATAAGGAAAGTCTTTTAAATATATGCCATATACAATTTTGTGTGCAGCTAGTGCCACTGCACATGGAAACTGGCATGTAGACATCACTTTGCTTGCGCTCAAATGACTGTTTACGTGTCTAATTTGTAATACTTGTTTGCAGAAATATAGTACCACAAACAGATGTGGCTTAATGTATTACAGTGAGAGTCTAATGTTTGGTTTAATTCAGATCATTTGAAGGAATACTGTTTTCTGTAATGGGCTCCTTTTGCTTTTCATCCATTACACTTGCAGATTTAGTTCTCCTATTATTTCTTACTTCTGAGATTCAGTAATTTAGAGTGGGAATTTGATATGGTTAATTTTACAAAGATATTAATAGTTTTTTATTATATCTTTCATGAAGAATTGTGTCAGTAGGTGCTAGCAGGTCCAAAAGGTATGCATGTATCTCCAGTGCTGTTAATATAGCTGTCAAGATGCTTTTGTATTGATATAGGTAGTAGAGTATTTGCTACAAAGTGATGTCACTAGGTTAGAGGAGGCGTATCAAATTATATTTGAGTGAGTCAGTCAATATTTTGGGTGTATTCTCATAGATTTTATTTCTTTGAGTGGTCCTAATGCAGCCTTGCATATGCCATTTGGATACTTTTATGGTAATTTGATATTTTGTACTTAATATGCTAGTAAAATACCTACAAAAAGTTCATGTTATCAGAAGGAACAGATATTGCTAATGCCTGGAAAATGTAATATTCTGTGAGTTTTTTTGTTCAGGATATGTCTGCTGTTCAAAAAGGTTAATTTCTGTCTTGTGTAGTGTATGCAAATGACAGAAGAGCAGTCTGATGTTATTTTAAGTTTGTGAACTGTATCTACATCAAAAGTTCATCATCTTATTTTCCTGCTCTTGTAAAGGAACAGCTAGAAATGACATGACATACTGAAATGAAGTGTCAGAGTTTCACACATGCCTAGCAATGTTAAATCATTTTCCTTTCTCCGTAGGATTTTAAGACAGTGCTGTCTTTCCCCCAGTACCCAGGGGAGTTTCTGCACCCTGTGGTATATGCATGTACTGCAGTTATGTTGTTGTGCCTGTTTGCTTCTATAATCACCTACATTGTCCATCACAGGTAAGAATTCAATTTTGAACACTTGTGTAAATGGTCAACTGAGGTACTTCAATTTTTCTAACCTTCACTGAAGAGATAAATTTAAATGATCTGAAGTACTGTTGGCTAGTAATATCAGTAATGTGATTTACATCAGAGAAATCAAAAAAAGGTTATGTCAGCCTTTCTTAAGATGTTCCAATGGTCCACACACTATTCCTAATATTTCTAACTTGAAAATTCCATGTAAAACTGCAAGCATCATCAAAATGTTTTCTAGTAAATTGCAGTGCAGCCACACTTTGGGCAGCTACGTTGCTGGGATTGGCTTCTATAGACCACGTTTCATTGAAAGAGTGCTAACTATCATTAGGTAAATGAAAATTTGACTTCTAAATCTTCTTGGTCTTATAAAACATGAGTTTTTGTTTATATGAAATATTTATATGAATGCCATTTAACCTACTTCTGTTAAAGACCATTACCAATTTAAGAGTACGAGTGTATTGTACTGTAGAAGCTGCTAAATATTAATTAAGTGAACCTAATGCAATGACTTCTGATCTTCAGCTTCCATTTAGTTCTTCAGAGATTTCTTGTTAAAGTTCTGCATACCTAAATCTAAGCATTAAGCCTTTTGCTTTTATTATCCTACCTTAAATACTTGATTTGATGAAGGAATTTGCAATTTTTGCTATTGATTTTACCTTTTAATCATTTATTTCAATGCTGTATAGGTAGATTGCTAAGAAGATAATCAAGAATTAGATAACTTAATTTTTAATATAAACTTAAAAAAAGACTTAAGACTTTTTTTCCAAATTGTAATTTTCAGAATAGATACATTGAGTTTTAACTTTAAAATGTGTTTTTTCAACAGCACAATCCGAATAAGTAGAAAAGGATGGCACATGCTTCTCAACTTTTGTTTCCATACTGCTCTAACTTTTGCTGTTTTTGCTGGTGGAATCAATCGCATTAAGTATCCAATTATATGTCAAGCTGTAAGTATCTACCTTAGTAATTCTTACTAATAGATGAAAATCTGAAACTGTCTCTTTTAATATAATATTGATAGTTCTCTTTCTTTTCATTCATTTATATTGTTCCTGGATCTTAAGTGCTTGAGAATAAATCAGCATTATATGTATGTCGTTTAAAGACCGGCATTGAAACTGTTCAGTGTTGGATTATCATCTGAGTTTCAGTGAGAAGCTGACCAATGCATTAATATCTCTACAGCTCCTATTTCCTTATTTTAAAAACACAAACAAAACAAAGCAAAACCTGAAAATCACAATATTTCTCAGTTCTACAGGGTAGTTCAACACTCTGATACCCAAATATTTCCGTCTTTTCTGATCCTTGCATTGAATGTGTGGAACTAAAGTTACTGCTGCACTTCTGCAATGCATACACCATTTACCTAAGAATAGCTTTGGCTTCACTGAGTGATCTCTAAATTTACACTTCGGTAGCTTAATGTTTATAGTATGATTATGTCTTTTAATTGCAACTCCAGCTAAGGAGACAAAGCAGACCAGTACACTTGTGATTTATGGATCACTGTTTATATTACTAGACTGTTTCATATGTCTTTCTTCATTCTTTCTGGGGATACAGTGCAATGACATGCATAGAGAAGGCATGGCTTCAGCTGCTCTGAGTATGGAGACTCAGTCTGTAAAGTGCACAGAGAGTCATTTCAGCCATCTTCTGTAATGCCTGATGAAAGCTCATTGCAATTTATCTGTCTTAAATATTTCTTCCTCTCAAATTTTGTAGAAGTGCTTTGGATATCATGTGGTTGGCGTTTGGCACTTTATTAAGCCATCATTCTCCCAGATATTTTGCCTGTCACTAATCTGATATTTCTGATTGGCTTGAATGGGTGTAAACAACAAGAGTCACCAGCCAACAGCAGGGTCACTGCAGAACTTGCATAACTATTGCATGAGTTACCACTGTAATTTTCAAGGTGATGTTTTGAGATCCTTTTGAGTGTGCTGTTTATTGAGGGTCTTATGCCAGTACATGTAGGTCTATAAGCATGTGTGAAGCCTATCTATGTTAATTGCATGGTATTCATTTAAATAACACATTTGTCCATTAAATTATTCTGATATAAATATCTCATAATATCTAATGTATTGTGGCATAATTAATCTGTGAGTTCTAGCAAATTGAAATATCATTTATTGTCTTTATTTGCAGTTTGCAAGTGAGAGCAGCAGATTAGTTTGTAGGGCAGCCATGGCCATGTAATTACACGATCACAAGTGACCATCTGTTGTTACAATCATTGTCTGGTTATTTACTTTGCAGACTGCATGGTAAAAATGCAGTATTAACAGTGATAATGAAAAATTGATGGAGATAAATGAGTTATTAATAATCTGTTATGAGTAATACATAAACTACAGGAGTATCTTCATAAAAGGCTTTATTGGTGACAGCTGTTTCTTGCTATGGTATAGAGTCAGATCGTGAGATGCTGAGAAACATGCACACTTAGCTAATCTGAATGAATTCATTCACATAATCAGAAAGATATTTGTTTACCTGACACCATGCTAGATTAACAGACAGTATCATCAGCAGTTAAAACAAGAAAGATATAGAACACAAAAGACACACACAGTCCTCTGGTTGCTGGTAGAGATTGTCTGATATAATTAGGTAGGGCTAATGAATGCTAGTGATGGAGGCTGAACAAAGGTTCAGTATCAGAACTTGTACCCCACTATGGAACCTTTGTTGCCTACTAACAGCAAAGTTTTTCAAGATTCTGAGTCCCAGTGCCTGTCTCCTGTGATAGCCCTGAAAGGATTAATATTCAAAGTGCCAAAGCTAGGAGGTAGGAAAGTCAAACCTACTACTGGTTTCCTGAGAAGCTCATGTATTTGAACATTTCCCATAGCTTGCATAAGTGGTGACAGTGTGGACAACACTCCTTTTCTCTTGCAGATGGAAGATAGCAATTCTTTAAATCACTTAGTCTAATGAAAAGTATATTTATACAGGTCTTTTTGGCTTGTGTGTTCCTCAAGTCTAAGTTTTGTCTCTTTCTACTTTTTATTTTATTTTTCTTTTTTTTCACAGTTTTGGAAAAAATTATATTGAGATTTAAAAATATATTTGTGAAAATATTGCTGCTTCAAGTAGCATGAAAATATTAGTTACACTCTGTAACACTATCAGTGTAGCTATAGCACAGCTATCTTTCAATTTGCTACAATTCAAAACAGAGCTTCACCCTACAGCAGTATGATCTGCACTTTTTGTTTCCTAAGTACATAAAGGAAGATTTCAAGTCAAAGCATTTTCTGTCCTAATCACTGAAATGCAGTGCCAAAGCCAGTGAACTTCCACCTTTGTTATTGTAATTATTCCTAAAACTTACACACAAGTTTCACTGCAACGTCCTTACCCACTGAATTATTTTTTATCCTTTGTAACTAACCAAAAATGGTGGTTCTAAAATAATTTGGATCATCATCTCCTTCTAAATAAGGTATCCCAGGCTAATTTTAAGCACAAGGAATTAACTTTATGGAAATGGACCCATTTTCTATGATAGGTTGCTGGAAGAACTTTCATATCCCCTTGAAGACAATAATTACACAAAAAGTGTTTTCAGAAATGGTATGATATTTATATCTGGAATTAAAAGAAAATCTAAAACTCCCTTTTAAACCTGCAGCCTGTTTCTGAGAGGTTTTTGTGTAGACAGTCTCACTTGCATATGTACTATGCAGACTTTATAAAGCAAACTGATCTTAGACTGCTGGTCTTGGGAGAGCTTATTGCTTCACAGATTTCCCGTGTGAATGAGTTTATATCTACAGGCCATTTAGATTACCCACAAATCTGATTCTTGATGTCACTGAATGCTAGCTGTTGATGTAGAATCTAGAGTCTTCAGTTTATTGCAAAATCTTTCATGCAAGGCAAAGGTTGTGTTAGGAACACCAGAGCAGGATTAATCAGAGCCAGTGCACTAGACAAAAAGGTGCTTCAGTCAGCCAGTGGATGATGTAGTCAGCTCCCTCCATCTCTCAGAGTGATGGTCTCAGATTACTTTCCTTTAAAGAACAGAAGGAGGCTTATTCCTTTCATGTGAGAGATGAGATGGAAGGAGGTACAATTGTAGCTGGATAATTCTCTGTGTATGGTAGACATTGATTCTGTACCCTCAGTTTGAAATATTTTAGTCTCATGGCCCTGCTTTCCAGGAGAGCATGTTAGTCATGAAGCTATGAATGCTAGGAGATGAAATTGCCAGGGAACTTGTTGAAGCATGAAGAATAGACTTAGAGGCACAAAGTTCAGGAGACAGAAAAGTTAGGGAGTGAAACATCTAATTTTTTTTATCCTAGTGGCCAGTCGCTGAGTGCATGATCATGTTGATGACATCTCCAAGTACCTCCCATATGGTTTATCAAATAAAAACTTCCATGTAAAAGTTGGCAAAGCTCAGATCACCCTTCTCTGTGATAAGTCCCATATGTGCAACTGCTTTTGAATTCCTTTCTTTATGACAGTAAATCGTCAGAAAGAAAAGCAAAGTCCGTTCCATACTAGCCAGTAGCCTGGAATCAGAATACTACCCTTGAAAATCTGAGATTTGGATTTGAATCCTATTAAATTTAGGTCCTGTGTGATGCATCTCAGGCAGGAGCTGTAGATGCCAAAATATTATTGAAAGAGAAGAGCAGCTCTTTCTGCTCTGACTATACTTTTTGAAAGAATAGGTGTAAAATTACTGTGCTGTGATCATGTTTGCTGATTAGATTGTCTCAAATGAAGAGTATTATTTAAGAACTTGTCATGGTTTAGC
>WBNH01001722.1:0-16205 GCA_013401255.1 Urocolius indicus | reverse complement strand
CTCCCTAGCAGCAACCTCTTGCCAGCTTTTCCCTCGGTTTATATGTCAAACATGAGATCATATCATACAGAATATCCCTTTGGTCAGTTGGGGTCAGCTGTCCCAACTGTGTCCCCTCCCAACTTCTTGTGCACTTCCAGCACACTCACTGGCAGAGTTAGCATGAGAATCTGAAAAGAACATGACTTTGTATAAACTCTGCTCAGCAACAGCTAAAACATCCCTGTATTATCAACATTTTTCTCATCCTAAATCCAAAACACAGCCTTGTATCAGTTCCTAGGAAGAGAACTCTAGCTCAGGTGAAACTAGGACACCATAATAGCCACCTTGGGAAAACCTATTTCTCTAGTTTTGATAACAGAGCAGCCCTGAAGAAACAACTATGTAGTGCAAGTACTAGCAAATAAAGCCACGGAAAGTAAACACTCAGGGAAAGGTAGGAAGGGTTGTTGATAAATGCAAGGACCTGTGCAAAGCTCTTCACTGTTATCAGTGCCTACGCTGCAACTGTAACTGCATTTTGTAATATATGCTTATCCTCTCAAAGAAGCACAGCATCACATGTATAGCACTGTTTCTTAGACTCTTGTTAATATATCTGCTGTCGCTGAAGAATATTCAATATTTTCTTGTTATCTGTTATGATTTGGGCTGAGCAATTGGTTTTGAACTACTTGCTTCCCAAATTACAAGTGGTAGGACACTGAAATTCTTTTCAAATTTGTGTAAATATTGGCACATGGTTTTATATACACACTGAACAAATTATGGAAAAATCAAAACCTTTCAGTTAAAAAGCCTGAAACAGGAAACAAAATATTTAATTTCAAGTCAACAACAGCAACAAAAATGTTTGGCAAGCCCAATAGGAGTTTTCTTCCTTTCCTCATGAAAGGGCCAAAAGTTTTAATGTTCTCTGTATACTACCAAAAATAGCAGAACTCCTGTTAGGAGGGTATTTTACCTTTTCCTGCATGGCTTCAGGCTCTAACTGGTCTGAAGGAAGCTTCCCTCAAGATATCTGGAGGGAAGAGATCCAAATCCAGGACTTTACAGGCCCTCCAAGCTCTGCTTGCAATGTCCCTTCCTACCTTGAAGTTCCATGCATGTTGCCAATGCCTCAGTGCTTTTCTCAAGATTTCCTTTGGGCTTTGTATGTGCAGCTCTGCTTGAGCAGGTTTGATTCGGTCCCTGCTTCCCTCTCCACTTTGCACATCAGGGACTGGGCTGAAACCTCCGCAGATTAGAAACTGCCCTTTGGCGTTATTAGGATGGGAGCTTTTGTGTCATCACACTGAGTGGTATAACCTGCAAGGATCTATTCCCCAGGGTTTCTGAAGGACTTACATCAAGACACTAATTCTAGCACGTGGGTGGTACAGAGTTGATGTAAGTTTTGTAATCAAGTCTTTGTCACACTGAGGTTAGGTAGAATGGTTAAGAAAATACTTTANCTGTCTGGGCAAAACCATGACACATATGAAAAAACAACTTAGCAACCAAGAGGAGAAAATAGCAATTGAAATGTCTTTTTCAAATCCTGCCTCATGTGATTTCTGGTGAAAGGGAACTATAGGAATAGAAGAGGAAGATTGTACTGGAATGTGTAGTCTGCAATGCCAGAACATATTGTTTACATACAACTACATAGCCTATATACTTTACTTTTCCAAATATCAAGTACCAAATGGACTATGGTAAATCCTCTCAACTATTGATATCACCAGCATTTTCCACTGCAGCTTCCTTTTCATCCTCAACACTCCAATCCCTATTCAAACCATAATTCCTCCCTGCCTTGCTTTGGTGGTACAGCAGTTAGTATAATGAACAGTTGCTCCTGACAAAGGCTTCAAATTAACATGATACAAAACTATATTACATAATGATTAATAACAATGATAAGTATTGAATGTCTGATAGATTTAATTGTCTATATTATTCCTAAATATTTCCGTTATGCTCTTTCATAGAAGTGTTTTGTAACAACAGAGAGGAGCTAGCATAATCCTGCAAGTGCAAACGACAGTAATTTTACCTCTTCCAGAAGCTAGTGCTCAGAAATTTTCTTTTGTGTTGTCAGATAACTGTGTTTGCTGACAGATGGGCTTTTCATCTCATACCTTGCCTAGCATAGCATTTGAAGGGTTTAGAAGTCAGACAACTTGATGAAGTGAAACATAGTGTGGATGCTGAGCAGGATATGCTTTGGTGAGGTGGTGCAAGTTGAACTTACTGGTAGTGCAGCACAGGACCATGTAGTTTCTCTTTACTCAAAGGGAGAGAGTGTACAAGTCCCCAGTTCATTGAGTTTGTTTACTGAAGAACATGTCCGTTTCAAACTACGTGGTGAACAGAGCAGTCAATAGCTGGCTACATGATGTGGTAAGTTATTTAAGGGAATGTTTTGTAAAGTCCTACTCTGGCCTTGCAACAGCAATCCTTCTGCTTCAGAAAATTTCAGTTACTATAGCCGCAGGTTAAGTATGTTATTAAGTAATTTACACAAAATCAGAGGACTGATGGGAGTTTGCATATATCACATTATTCTCAGATACATATGCAGCTCCATCATAAATTGCACAAAAATAATGGTGAAAATGTTTGCAATTACTAAGTAATTAATCATCAAAACACCCACAGTTGATAGGAAGAACAGGTCAGGTAAGTGACTCTAGAAGGCCTTTTATTGAAGCAGGATAGATCAATGGCATGTTATGAAATTTTCTGATTGAATGTTGTGATTTAACCTGCCAGGCAGCTGAATACCACCACACAGCTGCTAGCTTACTCCCTGCCCTGCAGTGGAATGGGAGAGAGAATTGAGAAAAAGAAAGAAAAATTCATGAGTTTAGATAAAGACAGTTTAATAAGACAGAAAAGGAAGGGAAAAGAATATAATAATAATAATAATAATAACAACAACAATGAAAACAATAATAATAATAACACGCCTTTCATTTCTCTAGTGCCTTCCACACAAAGATCTGGAAGCACTTTACAAAGATAAATAAACTGAGCCTGGAACACCCCGTGTGGTTAATAAATATCCTAATATATCTAAATATCCTGGTTTGAGCACGCAACTCTTCTCACTGCGTTAAAAACGCCGCATTTCAGCTTGTCCACGTACTTGTGCATGGCATTTCGGAGGCGCAGGCATCGAGGGCAGCCTGGGGAGGTTTTTACTTACCTAAGAGATTCTCAGAAGTAGCCCACACTATGCGTGTGAGACTGTTCATGCAGTGCCAAAACCTGTCTTTTAGGAAACTGGGGGGTGAGTTGTTGCAGGGACTGCTCAGGGGCTGAGGTGGGAAGCCTGTGGGGGCATCCAGGTGCTGCATGTCAGCACTGGTAGCATCCCNCCAATAGGAGTTTTCTTCCTTTCCTCATGAAAGGGCCAAAAGTTTTAATGTTCTCTGTATACTACCAAAAATAGCAGAACTCCTGTTAGGAGGGTATTTTACCTTTTCCTGCATGGCTTCAGGCTCTAACTGGTCTGAAGGAAGCTTCCCTCAAGATATCTGGAGGGAAGAGATCCAAATCCAGGACTTTACAGGCCCTCCAAGCTCTGCTTGCAATGTCCCTTCCTACCTTGAAGTTCCATGCATGTTGCCAATGCCTCAGTGCTTTTCTCAAGATTTCCTTTGGGCTTTGTATGTGCAGCTCTGCTTGAGCAGGTTTGATTCGGTCCCTGCTTCCCTCTCCACTTTGCACATCAGGGACTGGGCTGAAACCTCCGCAGATTAGAAACTGCCCTTTGGCGTTATTAGGATGGGAGCTTTTGTGTCATCACACTGAGTGGTATAACCTGCAAGGATCTATTCCCCAGGGTTTCTGAAGGACTTACATCAAGACACTAATTCTAGCACGTGGGTGGTACAGAGTTGATGTAAGTTTTGTAATCAAGTCTTTGTCACACTGAGGTTAGGTAGAATGGTTAAGAAAATACTTTATCTTCAAAAAGAAAAAAAAAAAAGCAAAAGCGTAATCAAATATGCCAATCTCTTCACTGTGGGATATTTTGCCTTAGACCAGTATTCTCACTCTTGGGTAGTAGTATTTATGTAATATAAATATATAAAAATGAAATTTCTTAATTCAGGCAATGTTATGCAAATTACATATGTCATTAACATATTCAAAATGATCATATACCAGAAAATTATCATCTGAATATACATAAATTGTGATTAAATACATACATTTGCTCTCTAAACTCTGAAGGGGAGCTGAGTTACTGACAAACTGAAGTTAGAAAACAAGACAGTAATTAAGGTTTCCATTGCATATTGACACTTTTTCTTATCAAGATGTTCTGCAAACATCAGAAATGATGTGACCTTTTGCACACAGATATCTGTAGCTGTATTTATGCCTATGTGAACCTGCTTGCCCTAGGACAGGCTCTTGTTTGCAGGTTTGGGAGAAAAGGAAAGTTGCTAAACCACAAGGGAAGCAAGAAAATCTGCAGGAGCATTTTGTGCCATGAAAATACAGATTTGGTATTAGTGAGGAATGTTCTGCTTCTCTTACTGAAACAGAGACAGCTGTTACTGAAGTGGCCAAATATGTTGTGAGAGGTACATGTTCCACACAGTAAGCTTTAACTGCACATTGTGCTGTACCTGGGACCAAGGGGCTCTAGGAGCAATGCTGTGCTGCCACAGGTTAATGCTTAAGCCCCTTTAGTGTTACCTGGCAGACTTGTCTCTTGTGTTAGGAAGAAAGTATTGGAGTTACCTGGGTTTTAATCGACTATGAGACTGTGTTAAACATCCCAATGATATGATAGGATAATCCTTCCTCTGAATACAGAGGAATTCTTAGAGAAATCACAAAATCACAGACTGGTAAGGGTTGGAAGGGACTTTTAGAGATCATCTAGTCCAACCTCCTTGCTAAAGCAAGTCTATCTAGATCAAGTCACACAGGAATGTGTCCAGGCAGATTTGAAAACCTCCAGAGGAGACTCCACAACCTCCATGGGCAGCCTGTGCCAGTGCTACCTCACCTTCACAGTAATAAATACTTTACTGAGAATACATTATTAGTTTTGAATACAAGAATGGAAATAAATGCAAAACCATATGCTGCTCCTAAGTGCCTTCTGGATAGATGGTTGGGCACTAAAAATCAGCACCAATGCTTCAGATTGCAGAAAGATTCAGAGAGGGTTATATGAGGGATTGCTGCATAACACTGTCAAAAGGATTTTGTCATTATTTGACTGATTCACATCAACAACATCAATTTAAAAGGTGTTTTATCTTTCACTGTTTAATTGTTTGCTTACAAAACTTGTTCTAAATTTCTAGCTATAAAGAGATATTGATTTCAAATTAAATACTGCCTTTAGAAGAACCATAATAATTCTTTTGTAGCCATAAGATGATACAGAATCCATATGTACTTTGTAACAACTGCAGTAATTTTTGATAAGCAGTCAAAATGAACATTACACATAAAACTTGCAGAAATATTAAATAAAAGTTACATCTGTAATTAAGTGATAAGTGTTACTGACTGCTTGTGGTCACCATGCATATTTATCTTTTAAATTATAAACTGTACCTTTCCAATGTTTTTATTCCCTGGTGTTACTTCAAATGAACAAATATATACACTACCCTGTGACTGTACATATACACAAAACAAAACACTTCTTGCCTGGAGAGGATGTGTTCATACAGTTGTTCAGCAGGTGTAGAAGGTGTAAACTGCAGAGCAAATCATACTCACCCTCAGCTTGGTACGGAGTTGCTTCCTTACAACTGAAAGACAGTTGCAGTCTGTTTGGATTGGTTCCATGATCATCCTGAGATTAATTCCTGTGATGATGACACTTTTTCTCATGTGGCTGAATTCTATTTCTTTATGGAAGGAGTTATCAAGCATTGGACCAAGCTACCCAGAGAAGTGATTGACTCACCATCCCTAAAGACACATAGAAGGGACACTTACAGCCACGGTTTAGTGGTGGACCCAATGACCTTAAGGGACTTTGGTCTTTTCCTACCTTTGCCATCATACAGAAGCTTTGCTCTAGACGTGACTCAAGAAAGGTCTGGGCTCACTACTGATATCCCTGTGAGAGACCTAAGGGTCTGGCTAAGCTTTTAGAAGGAAAACTTCTGGGGAAAAACATGTGGGAAACCTTGTGTCCTCCCCACAGCTTGACCTGGAGGCTTTGTAGGATGGACTGTCTATAACACAGTCTCAGCTATCTTGCTTTCTCTTTGATAAGGAAGGCAGACAGCATTTCCCAGAAATCTAAAGGAGAAGGTGAAGATTTATTCCTAGTCTGTGTATCAACTAATGGAAGAATAATTACGCTATCATAGAAAATCTCTGTATCTAAGCACATATGCTACTTCATGCACAAAAGGATGTCACACACTGAGCATCTCCAGTGACTTCACAATGCACCTCTCAAACTTTTCTGCATCTGTATGTTCTTACCAGGTCAAGTTTAGCACTTCAAAAGTCCATAATTTAAATTTCACAGTTACAGTCCAGGGATATTATTTACTTAAAGGCTTGAACAGTAAATATCACATCTCCTGAGCAGTTTTCCTCGACCTGTCGGCTTCTGTTGTGAATGATATGATAGCAAGATGATAATTATTCCTACCATACTATTCTGTATCTCTTTAGCAGTTGGCCTTGTACTCTTCTTTCAGTGGAGAATAGCCAAATGAAGATAAAGTGAATGTTTGCTACACTTACATCTACAGCTTACAATTCTATTTTCTAGTTGGATGTTTTACACCATTTGTTAAAGTTCTTTTGAAATTTAAACATCATGGTAGCAATCTTGTAATTTGTTCTAGTTTGTGAAATTAATTTCAACATATACTGGAGATTTTCTGTGTTAGTATGTTACACAAAACAATTCAATATTTAAGTGCTGAACATAATTAGTTTTTAAATCTTCCTAACAGATCTACTCACCCCTCCCCTCCCTCAATTAACTCCTGTATCATATTAATGAATCATGTCTTTAAACTTGAGATAAGTGTTTCAGACTCTACTCTTTTATAGAGGAGGAAAGACTTCCATATTGAGAGATTTCTTACATACAGTGGTGATTAGGACTGTTCAGGAGAATCACAGAATCTCAAGGGTTGGAAGACACCTCAAAAGATCATCTAGTTCACCCCCCTGCCAGAGCAGGACCTAGAGTAGGTCACACAGGAACTCATCCAGGTGGGGTTTGAATGTCTACAGAGAGACTTCCACTGCGTCTCCTAGTACAGAAGTTTGTGTATGAAGCTAGTCTGTGTGAAGTTGTGCACACAAATATTACGGGTTTATATTCATATAATAATGCTCTTTTAAATTTGCCTGTACTTTAAAATGATAGGATCGATTACATCCTTTTTACACGGTAACATGCAGACTATTAAGTATTTCTGCACAAACTCAATAACTTGAGCAGTGTTATATTGCTCTGTGTGAATTTTCTCTTGAATTCTTTTTGACATGCAGTGAATAAAAAGAAAGCTTTTTTTTCCAAAACTCATTACCAGAATCCTATACTATATTTCTTTCAGGACAGACAGATTAGAGCTATCTCAGCTGTATCTATTCATAACATATACATGGATTTACTGACATTTTCGTATTTGATAATGGATATTTTAATATTGGAGAGTGCTGATTCATTTCTGTGCTCAGTTTTGAGGATTGTCTGATGACTGCTTCTTTCTTTCTTTCTTTCTTTCTTTCTTTCTTTCTTTCTTTCTTTCTTTCTTTCTTTCTTTCTTTCTTTTCTTTCTTTCTTTTCTTTCTTTTCTTTCTTTTCTTTCTTTTCTTTCTTTCACAGACGTCAGCACATCTCTTTTGCCAAGGGTCAAACTATGACCTGTTTGGTACCTTATTATAATCCTGCTAAAATGTTTTTGTGTGAGAAAATAAAGCATTGACTTTTTTTTTTTTTCCCTGTTGTTATGTCACCATTGATTTCCAGGTTAATGCTGTTACATAATTCTCATTTTATGTGTTATTTAAAGTTGTTAATTTCAGATTATAATTAGTTCTGCAATTCTGAAATATTTATTTGATCTCACATTATAAATCAAAGCTGAATTGCCCAGTCTTGTGGCAAAACTTACAGAAGGTGTATCAGGAGAGAAAATCACTGGAGTATTTTTCAGGATATATTTGAGATTTCTTCTGTATCCAGGAAAACAATAAGGTAAGATTCACCTTACCTAGTTTTAGATATCTACAGATTGAGACTCACTCCAGCTAGAACAAAATTCTCAAGAAATTTGCAGAACACAAAATTCACTTTACTTCTTTCATAATAAATATAAAAAAATGTTTTGTAAAAGAGTTTTTTGCTCTCAAAGGAATCTGTGTTTTGAAAAATACCCCTGCATTTCAATTGCAAAGTTATTATGGCAGAAAGCTTTTGAACAGCTGTAGGATTCAGTGTTTATTAGAGAAAGCGGTCATTGGGGAATAATTGCTATCATAACTCCAGACCAAGCTAACTATTTTTTTGCTTCATTGTAATGTGGCTTCTGATTAAATTCTCTTGTGCCTCCACTGAACTAAATTTGATCTTTCTAGTGCCACTTAAAAGTAACAGGGTTATTCCCAGTATAAAGCAACAGTATACAAGATTTCAAATAAGCCTTTCTTTTAACATACTTTCAGTACCATGATGGATATCTCCTGTCAACATCAGAACCAACTACCATGGTGTCTGGTTTCATATCCCTAGAAAGTTTTGTTAAGGTCTGCCTCAAATCCAGTATGACTTTGGGAAGCTGATTTTATAGATACATAAACTGAAACAAGAGATATAACTAATGTTGAGAACCTTCTCTATTTGAAGACAAAGTCCATTAGAAGTTCAAAGGTAATGTTGGTTGTTTTTAGGGAATAAAATAAGATTGTTAAGCTATCATAATCAACCATGCAGAGGGTAGAAAATAACAAAAAATTGAGGTCAACTTTAATGGATCCATTGCCAGAATTAAGGCTTTATGTATGTGCAGTGGGCTGCAGCAGGAAATAATCCACTGTTATCGTGGATAACATCCATCTAGGGCGAGAGAATTCCTAATTCTGAGGCTGACACCTGGGGTACAAGTAAATGGTTATGCTGGCCCAATAGCTCCACCAAGGGGAAAGAAAGTAATGTAATGCTGGTGTAGTCCTGGAAACACCTAGACATACTTAACTTGTGTGTAGAGCAGGCTTAGTCAATACATAGACATTTTGCATCACTGAGAGTAATATGCCATTTAGTTATGCAGCTTTACATGCTTAGGTTTTATATGCACCTGAGACATTACTATAGATGTGTTTACTATACAGAGATGTGAAGTTTAAAAGCTTAAACTGTGGGAAAATAAAGTTCAGACTCTGTCAACACATTCTCGAAGTCCAAGAGACAGCAAGAATTCAGATGCACTAAATCAGAGCCAGTTTCTTTCTGTATTCTTTTCTGTATCTGTTTTTCATTCTACTGATATGCTTCACACTTTGTACTGAAGGTTTCCCTACTCATGTGGAAGTGATGGAGGTCTGTGGTGGAAAAGGAGAGCATTTTGGATAGTTTATATAAGATTCACACTGCTTTTTCTAATGTTGATTGTCCATTTTTATTAAAAATCTGACATACCTTCTTTTAATCCAAATGCTTTTGGTATCAAACCTTTCTTCTTTATAGACTGCAGTGTAATAACTACTTCAATATAAAAAACATGTTCCACCACGTTTATAGACTAGGAAGGGTACTAGTGTGGAAAACTAAAATTTGGCATTTAAGTTATAACATCATCCAAAGGGATTTTTAAAAAGCAGATGTGGATAACAGGTTTTGGTTTTCACTGTGGTGTTCAAATTGTGTGCACTTTTCCTCTTTATAGCTTTTTTTTATAACCTAAAATCTTCTACTGATTCCCACCTGTCAGAAACACACCTAGAGATCAGAGATTATTTTTGATCAATGTCCAGGGTAGGTATCCAAAGGGAAGACAAATTTGAGTGATCTTTAAACTTTCTAAAACACTGCTCTGTCAATCTATGAAACAGTCTTTCTAATCTTGGTGATCATAAACTTTAATTTGCTTGCAGTTTTACATTTTTATGAATATTGTATGCTCTGTTTATATTTTAAAGTGTTTTAGAGCAATTTGTAATTAAGGAAAAAGATATCAGGAAGAAGATACCTAAGACTTCAAATACATATATTCTTGCAGTGAAAAATTATATTAAAGACATTATTTTTGTCTCTAGTCTTGTTTCATTTTCAAGCCAAATTATTATTAACTTCTTTATGTGTGGCTGATTCAACAAAGCAGCAGCACTTCTGTGCTCATATATTAAATAATCAGCAATATGTTCATTAATTTGTCAAAAATTAATGATATGGGGAAAAAAACCCAGACTGTTATTTCCCATAACAGCCAAAGCTTTTGCTTTAAATAATTAATACTTTCCTATGACTCATAGCTAGGACAAATGGCCAACTTTGACAAATGAACTAACTGTTCATTCACTTTTTTCTATTCTCAGAGAAACTAATCAAAAAACTGCAAATGTTACTAACACATAAATCAATATCAGTGGTAACCAAGGAGTTAAATGTCAGACAGAAACTAGATATTTCTTCCTGCTTCTCTGCTGAAGGTATGACAGTGTCACATTTCTCTAGCTGTGATCTAGGGGCTGGAAGGGCTGCAGGGATCATGACAAATTGCCTGCAGCTAATATACAGTTATTAAACACTTTTGCTTTCATTTTCTTTAAAAGGTTTATGTAAAATATTTGTGATGGCCAACAAGACTTTTTGTAGGGTTACAACAATCCTAACAGTTTTTTTTCCAGGACATGGTGATTTTCAATGGTTTTTAGTATGATGTTTTACTTTTTGTGAAATTCAAGGTGGCAGGGATTTATTTTTCCAATGTAAATAGTTCTGTTGCTGTTACCTGACAATTCTTTCCTTCTGTCTCACATATTTCCATATTAAATACGGAAGTGGTCAGACATTTGGGCAAGATGATCATTACGGGTTTCTGTCCTGCTTTAGGTCCATCAGGGAACAAAAGACCACCATTAGACTCAAGCACCAAAGACCTGAGAATTCCCAAAGGGCAAGGAGGGCTTAATTGCCGCTTATGGTCCCAGATGAAACAGACCAGGCTACTCAGCTTGCAGAAGAAAAAAAGAAAATAATTTAATCCAACATAAACTAAACCATAACTGTAAAACCCCAAAACACAACCAACACAAAACAACACAGAGTGGTACAATGATGAAGAGTCCAACCAGCCCTTTAAGACCACCTTCTCCCCACTCCTTCCCTCTTCCCAGGTTCAGAGCCCTGATTCTGGTGTGTTTATCTCCCTCCTCGCTGCTCCTCACCACCTCCCCCGCCCCCCCAGCTGAACAGCTCAGGGGGGCAGGGAATAGGCCTTTCAGTCAGCCTGTTCCTGATGGCTTCTGCCCTTTGTCTCTCCTCAGGGCAAGTAGGCTCTGCACCAATCCTCCCTGCACCTCCGTGAAGTAACTCACACACATGGCAGCCCTGCATGTGCTACTCCAACACGCATTTATCCCAAGAGGCAGCTCCTCTCTGCCTCTTGTGTGGGTCTGCTTTATGGCCTGCAGGCTCTCCAGCACAGCCTGCGTCATGGCCACACAGTCTCTTACCCATCCAGGTGCACTCACCCAGAGCTGCTGGTGGCTCTCTGTGCTGCCATTGCCCTCCATGGGTTGCAGGGGCACAGCTGCTTTTTCACCACAGCTTGCAGAGGGGTCTCTGATCTGGTGCTTCTCTTTCCTTCCTCCTTCTCTGACTGTGGGGTCCCATGTGGTCACCTCCGTCTTGTACCACTCTTACACCTCCTCCCAAGCACTTCAAGTTCCCATCCTTAAATAGGGATGGCAGAGCTGTCAGATTGGCTCAGCCAGGCTGGAAGTGGATCTGAACCCAAGAGCAAGGGGAGAGTCTGGGAACTCTTTACTAGGTCTTCACTGCAACCACTTCCCCCTGCTACCAAGCAAAAGCAGCTCCTCACTAAACCATGACAGTCCCTTCCAATCAAAACTTTCTATTCTAAATTAAATGAAGTTTACATTTAGCAAACACAAAGCTAGACCTGTAGAGTCATTATCTATTCTTACATTTGTATATCTTTTGTCTTTTCAATCACCATAGAAAAGAGTTAATGAAATAAATTATTGATGATTTAAAGTCAACATATGATA
This sequence comes from Urocolius indicus, assembly GCA_013401255.1. NCBI lineage: Eukaryota > Metazoa > Chordata > Aves > Coliiformes > Coliidae > Urocolius > Urocolius indicus. The sequence continues at coordinate 3,968 of WBNH01001722.1, read as the reverse complement.
AATTTTAGAACAAGTGGAAAACACAATTTTGTTTCCAGCTCTTCTGTTACTGTGAGGAGCAACAAAGTGGAAAGTATTAAGCTTGACTGTGTAGGTATATCTCATGTTGTTAGGCCTTTACTCAGTCAGGGACAAGCTGACCATACTTTTTAAAAATTTCATGGATTCATCCATTCTGTCAGAAAAGCACTGCAAATAACTGTTCTATAACATCTGTTCTAGATGAATTCACCACGGGAGTCATAGGTCCTCTCTTATCTTAGAGAACCAGAATGTATACATTGTTGCAAAATACATCATCTGTAGATACCAAGTATTAACTCTGAGTAAGTGTTAAACTTGTACCTGAAGTTCATATCCAAAAAATAAACAGTTGCAGTTTTAAGGTTGGCATATAACAAGAACCTAATTCTTGCTACCTTGAATGCCAAGTTTTTAATTTAGTACTGAATTCCCTCTCTATTCTTTGCTATACTTACTTAATTTCTTACCTAAATTTCAGTATAAACTGTAAGGATGAGACCTTACTTGTAGCACTGTGACACCACAATAAGGCATGATGAATTGTTTCATATAGTGTGAAAAAACCCCAGACAAATTACACAAAATTTTATCAAGCCTGTAGAAGTAGTGGGAGCTGTATTTCACTGTGTTATTGTGGATCATCACAATCTCACAGTAATCTGCAGGCAAGTTGGGATATAGGGCAAATTTGTGCATATTACTGTAAGATAAACAAGAGTTCTGACTAAAACCAAAAACTCACTTGTAGCTAAGGAGTGGTTTCAATGTCTGTTTACAAACTGAGCAATGTCTGTTTACAAACCGAACACTCATCTGACAAAAGAAGCCTTTAACATGCATAATGAACCACCATCGCCATGTAAATTCCCCTGTTCTTCTTACATCAGAATGTAAAAGGATCTGTCACTGTCATGTCATATTCTGCCTGAGAACTGCCTAGGATCAGAATAGGTTGACCTTAGACAGAATTAAAATGAAGCTGAGTCAAGCACAAAACTCCTTATTGCACGCAAAACAAGACTATGCACATTACTTAAAGGCCAGTTGCTGGCATGGTTTCTTAAGTTGCCTGGCAGCTCTATGTATTTCACGATACTTACCTCATTTTCTTTTTCTCTCTCCTGCCTGGAAGTTAATCTGCCCACTATTGCCATTTTGTCAGAAAATAAGAATCTCTTTTTTCCAGCCAATGTCAGATAGAAAGTTAATAATGTGGATCAAATGGTGACAACTGACAAGACCCTTTATCATGAAACTAAATATGACTCTGGCTGACCAAGGCCTGAGTGTCATGGTTTAGTGAGGAGCTGCTTTTGCTCATTACAAGGGGAGGGGGTTGCAGTCAAGACCTGGTAAAGTGTTCTTAGACTTTGCCCCAGCTCTTGGGCTCAGATCCACCTCCACTGTTGCTGGGCGAATCTGGCACCTCAGCCACCCCTGTTTAAGGATGGGAATTTGAAGTGTTTGAAAGGAGATGTAGGAGTGGTACAAGATGGAGGCAACCATGCAGACCCCACAGTCAGAGAAAGAAAGAGGATTTTTAGACTGGAGACTCCTCTGCAACCCGTGTCAAGAATGTGGAATGTGCCCCTGCAACCCATGGAGGGCAATGGCAGCACTGAGAGCCACCAGTAGCTCTGGGTGAGTGGGCTCTGATGGGCAGGAGACTGTGAAAGGAGGTGACCATGGCGCAGGCCTTGCTGGAAAACCTGTGGACCCCAGAGACGCACACGAGAGGCAGAAAGGAGCTGAAGCCTTCGGGATGAATGCATGTTGGAACTGCCTATACAGGGCTGCCGGGTGTGAGGGATCCCACGGAGGAGCAGGGAGGGTCAGTGTGGAGCCCACCTGCCCTGAGGAGAGACAAAGGGCAGAAGCCATCAGGAATAGACTCACTGAAACCCCCATTCCCTCCCTTCCCTGAGCCATTCATGGTGGAAGACAAAAAGACACTGGGATCAGGGCTCTGAGCCTGGGAAGAGGGGAGGGGTGGGGAGAAGATGGTCTGACTTTCTCAGGTCTGTGATACTTCAGGCTAATTGTGGTCTTTTGTTCCTTGAGGAGCCTAAAGCAGGACACCTGATGATCAGAGCTGCTGTCTCTGTCTCTTCACTTTTCTGCATCATCTGTGCTCATTGTGAGCTCATAATGCTTCATGGATCAAGTAAGCAGAAAAGTTGAACTAGATGGAACTGCTAGTGCAACCATGGAATGGAAGAAACCAAGTGGCTTGTTTGCTGAGATGGTCGGTCGCTTTTTACTCCCAGCTCAGAATCAGTTGAAGAACTCTGAAGTATTATGAAACCTGAGGAGAGTTTCTAATGTGTTGACTTTGGCCTCAGAAACATGTCTAGGGATCCTTCTGGTAATCACGAGAAGCAGTCTAGGTAAAGTTGGCAGGAAATCAATTCTGGAGTAATCGGAAGAGAAGCAAATCACAGAGTAACAGAGTGAGAAGCAAAATTAAATAAGTGTGGAATCACCTGTAAAGCAGCTGGTACAGTGGCAGAAAAAAAATGCAGGGCAAGATGTGTTATGAAAAAGATTATTACTTTCTGACCTCTTTCTAACATCTACCTCATTTCAATAGTACTAACAGAAAGAGATAAGAAAACATTTTTCTTCATTTTCCTTGCTTCACAAATCTGTAGGTTGTTTGGAGATTCTTTTCCATCTCTTTCTTTCACTCATATCTTGTTTTCTATCTAATTTTATTTCCTTTGGGCCAAGCTTCAATAAGCACTAAACATAAGCAACTTCCATTGGCCTCATTGGATTTGTCTGGTGCTCAGCAAGGAGCTGATCTGAAGTTCATTGATGTTGCGTTCAGAACTGGACTGGATCATACCCAGCAGTCAGTAGCTTTTGGAGCTTATGATCCATTGTTTTAATAAAGTGCTGCAGCTGCGCTAATATTGTGGACAGGAGACCTGGCTATTTCCATGCCTTATTCAAACATTATCAACAATATATTTTTATAATTCTCTATATGTCTTTCACACATGTGGTACCATAGAACTCTCTGGAACATTCATTGGTGGATATAATAATCTAAGAGTCTCCTAAAACATCAACCTTTCCAGGTTTCTGGAAAGTTGTGGCTGTTAATGTACAGTCAATGTAAGAATGTGCTAGTGGGGTTGGAAGAATGGTATTAGATATAAAAATCTGTGAAAATAGGTTAAGGAAGATGCACTTAATGAATATAGGGTGGCCTTTTGGCTTCTGATATGGATGGGATAAGAATATCTGTATCAGAACACACATGTGTAACAGAGAAATCAAACTTGGTGTTAATTGTGCATGAATTACAGTTACATGAATTTTTGACGAGCCTTTTCTTGGGTATTCATCTGAAAATGCTTTATTGAAACAAATGTGTTAGAGTCTGTTTTACACACTGGGCTTTCACCAAGCTAAGCGTGTGGTCATGCTTCATTGAGAGGTTCTTAGTGCTGGAAGTTCCAAGAATAGATTCACCATGTCTGAGATATCTTGGCAGCACTGTGGTCCCAAGCAGGTTTGCTATTAGAGGAGAGCAGCAGCAACTACAACAGCGCAATAGATTTATGCAACATCTATGAAAAAATGTATAAGGATTTTCGGAGAGGCAGAAAAAGCCAGAAAGATGCTTCTGAAAATACCTGACATGGTACAAATTTTATTCAATGTATTGCTTTGCAAGAGTTTTCCCTTAAGCTGATGAGCAATAGTGGAAAATAACATTAAGTGTCTGTGTTCTTTTGTAACCAATATTATGTAAATACTGCTTACATAAACAATACATAATCCTGACTGAGGAATTAAGGCAGTATTGTTGCTATGAATGTGGATAGTAGATACAGTCATAGAATCATAGAATCATTTCATCTGGGAGAGACCTTTAAGATGATTGAGTTCAGCCTTTTTCCCAGACCTGTCAACCATTTCCCTAAGTTCAACAT
>WBNH01001720.1:0-82287 GCA_013401255.1 Urocolius indicus | reverse complement strand
TGTCAATCAGCATTCCCAGGTCCTTCTGTGCCTAGAAGCTTTCCAGCCACTCCTCTCCAAGCCTGTAGCGCTGATGGGGGTTGCTGTAGCCCAAGTGCAGGACCCAGCCACTTGGCCTTATTGAAACTCATGTCATTGGCCTTGGTCCAGCCATCCAGGCTATCTAGATCTCTCTGTCGATTGACATTCCACCCAGCGTGGTGCCATCTGCAAACTTACTAAGGATGCACTTTGTCTCCTCACCTAGATCATGAAAGATGTTAAACCAGAGTGGCCCCAGTACTAAGCCCTAGGGGACAACATTTATGACTGGCTGCCAACTGGATTTAATTCCATTGACCACGACTCCTTAGACCAGGCCATCTAACCAGTTTTTTACTCAGGAAATTGTGTGCCCATCCAAGCCAAGAACAGCCAATTTCCCTAAAATAATGCTGTGGGAAACAATGTCAAATGCCTTACTAAATTGGAGACAGAAAACATCCACAGCCTTTCCTTCAGCCCACAAGAGAGTCATCCTGTCATAGAAGGAGATCAGGTTTGTTAAACAGGACCTGCCCTTCATAAACCCATGCTGACTGGTCCTGATCACCTGGTTGTCCTGCAATGTGTGGCATAACAGAACTTAGGATAAGCTGCTTTGTCAGCTTCCCAGCCACTGAAGTCAAACTGACAGGTCTGTAATTTCCCGGGTGATCCGTCTGTCCCTTCTTAGATATGGGTGCTATATTGGCTGACTTCCAATCAGATGGGACCTCCCCAGTCAGCCAGGGCTGCTGATAGATGATGGACATTCTACAACAAACAGGACGCTCATTACCCAGTGCTGAAATTGTTAGAGATTGGGCAGCAACTGTATCTGAACTAAGTCTAATTTATAAACTGTTTGATATATGGGAAGTGACATTCCTGACATCTGATTTCTATGACCTCATTTGTAATTCTGGCCAACATGCTATCCTGCTATTCCCAAAGTTGTTTCATAGCTTTGAATTGTCTTACACAACTGTGAGAAGTGTGGCCATAAAGACAAATGAATGTCACAGCATTTTGTTGTCATTATAGAATAAACATGAGCTCTGGAACGGCATATATCTGTCGTTCAGCCAATGCAGATGTCTTGATGAATCCAAAAACACTAAAGTAGCACTTCACTTGAGAATGTAGTGAATCTCAGTCACTCCTCATACGTCTTCATTGCACACGTATGAGACATCACTCTGTTTCTTTGCCTTTGCTTTTGAGTAGTGGTGCAATGGAGATAGGGCAGTCAAATGGGAAAATGAGAAACTAGCCTTACAGTCAGAGAGAAATGCTTTTCTGGAGCAGTAGCTGTAAATCAGGTAACATGACCTAGAATTAAATCAAATGCATATGTTTAAGCAACACACTCTAGAAATCTTCTCCCTCACTAACTCTAGGGAAGGAGACAGGATATTTGCATGCACCTTACAGTAAGAGTAAGGCAACAAATAACATTCCTATTTGGTGACACTGTCTGCATTATTAAATCTTGTGACTCAATGAAAGCTCATTCAGTCTCAATTGTGTTTTTTCCAGAGTTTGAGGCAATTAAACCTCCAAATGAAAATGAAATTAAAAGGGAAGTATAAATTTAGAGAAAATGGTGCCCAGAACACAATAAGCATTTAATAGTCTAAAGTGGCATTTGGAGAGCATTTAAGCATGTACATGTATTCTGAAAGGTTAGACTGTTAGGTTAGAAAGAAAGAAGGAAGATTGTAAATCTGTATTCTAAGCTGTTTTTGTGGATTTGAGGAGTCCTAGATACAGGTTTTCCCTCACGGAGCTGTGTCTGTATTTTACTGTCATTGGATATATATAAACATGCCTAGGAAATTCAGAGAGGTTCTGGATTCCATTCTTGGCATCAGGCAGCGAAACATATCATTATGATGTAAATTCTGCTTTTGGATGGCAGGTTCCTTGGAAAGTCCCAAACTCCTGCCATAAAGGTAATTCTGATTTACATTTATTCATGTAATTAGTTTTGGAAGATAATATGTTTATTTTCATTTTCATTCATATACATTTCAAAGGGGAAGAAATTGTGGGATTAAGATTATCCCATCAGGAAAAGCAATCATACATGTAATAGCCAGCCACGATTGACCACACAGCATGATGGCTCTATAAAGAAAGAGACAAAAGAAAAGAATTTGAGCCAGTTGGGAAGCTGTCCCAGATACTGCTGAAAAGATAATAATTAATGATAGGATTTTTATTCATTTATTTATTTAGAGACAGATGCATTACTAATTTTAACCTCAAAAGGACATTTCAGCCTTGCTAATTGTACAGATTTTTGGATCGTACTTTTTAGATCTCTCTGTAAGGAATGTGGACTTTGCTATTGGCATTTTCTTTCAAGATTCCTTTCAGTCTGAAGGAACTCCCTTCCCCTTTCCAGTTTTTATCAAGCTGAAAATATGAGATCTGTGGGTCTATTTTTGATATCTTGTAAGCTTATTTACCTCAATAACTATTCATCAGCCTGGCCAATTTCAGCAGGATCAAGGTTTCCCTCGAGCATTTTACAATCTGGGTTTGAAAAAGTCCTCAATTATGTCAAATGTAAAACCTTCCTAGCATCGCTTTCATGCTCTACATGACTGTCCTTTTGTTCAAGAAGAGAGGATGGTGATGCAGCTTATTGCCAATATTTAGTCAGCATTTTATTTGCTTTTGTGACATTATCGACTTATTTTCTCTCTAACATATCACTAAAGAAGGCAAAAGGCTGCCCCCTGAAGTCACTGATGGATATGTTGATTGTCTTTGGATGGAGTCCTGCAAGGAATACCTCACTTTCCTGTTAGAAACATTTTGACACCCTGTTATCTTCCTGAGTTGATCAGACACCTGCTGCTACCCCACCTGCCTTCTTGGCAACCAGAAATGCCTGTCTGTCTCTCTTTCCTGGAGTTGTTTTTTTTTTTTTTTCCTTTCCCTTGCTGTGTAAGTATCAACAGGTGGGATCAATTGTGAGGAAGGATGTTGTGCCAATGTTTCATTGCTGGCATGAAGGCAGGAGTTCCTGTAGAGGGGATGGCACGTGCAGGTTGAAGAAGGCTGTTCTGCAGAACTTGCTGCTGTCTGGCACCCATGCCTTACAAGAAGGGTCCAACCAACTTTGGAGCAGGCAGGGTGCCATCCTGACAGATGGACAGAAGGAGTAGCCAAGACACCAGGTAGCTGTGCAGCAACTGTGTTTGCTGAGGGTTTGATTGTCAGCCAGCAATGTTTAAATGACTGTTTGTCTTGAATTTATACACATTTGTTTAAAGAAATGCATGAAGCCTAATCTGAAGTTGCATTGTATGAACTAAAGGAAAAAGAGCTTTTAGTCATAGCTGTAGTTCACTGATGGGTATGGTCACATGCTTATGCTTGTAGTGACAAGCTTCTCTGCAGCCCGTTTCATAATGCAAACTGCGTCCTAATAATTATTGGCACTTTCTTTGCACTAGGTGGCAGAAATCTGCAAACTTCAAAATGTTTTAAGGGTCAGTCCAATACTCTACCAATCAGTTTTTTTTTTTTTTTCCTGGAATTGGTAGAGATTTTTTTAAAAAAAATCATATTTCAATGAGTTAAATGCACTTTTCTGGCAGAACCAAGAAGCATAGATATAAAGAGCACTTTTAAAACCCGTGGACCATGCTAGCACATTGATAAACTAAACCAATAACATTCTTCTCAAATTCTGTATGAAGGTTTGAATCAGCTCTTAATTTTTCTGCATCAATCTACCAGTTAAGCAGTCACCTTTATTTGAGAGCACACTGAGAGCTATCATGCCTGCTTGCAGCTAACCTCCACATCCCAAGCAATTAAATAGTAACTTTAACAGAAACATTTGAATTAATTGCTGGCATCTCTATGGGACAGATTGCCAAGACTTTATGGATGAGATCCAGCCTTGATGCTGTACACAGTTTCAGACTCACATTAGCCTAACAGTCAATCAGGTCATTTAAATACTTGGTGTGAGGAGTAGATAAAACTCTCCTTGCACCCTGTGCAAAACGCTAGCTCTAGACGTACAAAACTGCCTTCCCATCTGACGCAGCTGTGATTAGTTTATATCGAGAACTGAAAAGCTGAGCCATTGCCACATTTTTCTCTTTTTCCATTCCAGCATTGCTGGACATAAACAGTTGTAATACTAGTATAATCATATTAATTTAGATAAGGCTTTAGATAAAGCCTGTGAAGACAAGGTCACACTTTGAACAGTCCTTATATTTGTTTAAAAACAAGTTGCTGCATGGGCTGAAGAAAATGATGCTATTTATGCCAGTCCTGTTAAGTCTTTACTGCTTTCTCCGCTGCTGTAGTTCACTGTTGCATTTAGTGTGTGACCATGGGATTTGCCAAATGATGAAGTCAAAATGAAAGGGAGAAAAATAAGGCTGCATTCCAGCAATTCCTCCTGCACTTGTAAGGTCTTAAAAATGTGAAATTTGTCAGGAATAGCTCAGAGAAGATATGTTATCACTTCCAACACTGTATTGTTTAATTATTTTGCATCTTTTAAGAAGTATGTTGTATGTTTTATAGAAAACAAGGAAAAACAGTTTATTAGAGAGTAAAGGACAAATACATTATGCTGATTAAACTTTGACTGAGATTGATTCAGTAAGGTGAGAAAACAGCTTTGATAATCCTCTTGCCTTTTTTTTCCCTCATGTTTTTTTTCTAGAACTTTTACTCATTGTGTCAGAACAAAAGCCTAAACCTGAGTTCCATATTTGGAAAACTACAGTGACATTTTGAGATGTCCCCTCAATAAAGGATTTGCTTTGAAAACCCTTTTTAAGAAATTAGAGGTCAGGTTTCTCTGTACAGCCGGTCTAACATACACTGGCCAATGGTGCAACAGACTCATAAATCTACTTCAGCTGGTCAACTGTAGTGTGTTTACTACAGGCAGCAGTAAATCAGACCTTGGTAATTTCATTCTCAACATAATTAAAGCTTTATTTTAAGAATTGCATTAGTAATAAAGAATTTAAAATATATAATTCAGCAAATGCTAATGGCTCTGAATATATGTAGGGATGGTAGATGTATGTATGCCTGAAGAATGCTTCAGTGTTTGCATTCCAGAAATCTAAGCATGAAAATTTAGTAGCTGAACAGTCCCAAGCCTATTTTCAGGCTTCTCCAGAGGGCTTAGCAGAGAAAAATAGGACCTCACAGAGCATCCTACAGTAGCTACGTCCTAGCTACATCCTACAGTAGCTAGCCTTTGAAAGCTCTGGAAAAGGCTTAAATTTTACAGAGATAAAGCCTATACTCATTTTGTTAACAGATTTATCACTGTATGCAACTGTCTTAATGAAGAACCACAATTAATTTACCATCTAATTTGTTATTTGATTGTAAGCTATTACCGTCAGAAGTGTTTGTGATGGCAGTCAATCAGGAATTAAGTTTAAATAAAGTATATGGCCTAAGGAAATTTTCTGGTTGAAGTACAGATCATCAGCTATACAGAGACGACTCACAATGTTCAAAAGTAAAAGGAGGTAAATAAATTTCAATTTTTGTATCTCTTAACAGTGAGTTTGCCAAGTCCAGAAGCAGTTTTGTGCAGAAACATTTCTACACACTTCTACCATGACAAGAAGTGATAGAATGATTACTCTGTTGTAACTAAAAATGTGATGATTTCTATAAAGCCACCTATCTTAACATCTCCCCATTGCCCTATTTTCATCATCTGGAATATTGCCTAGAAAGGTCTTCTCTCCAACTCCTTGAATTATTTCCTGTGCATAAAAAGGAACTGGGGCAAAGCACACTATTGATTATTAAGCTAGGAATAGAAACTATTGCATCATAAAAGGTTATGTTATAACCAATAGATTTGGTAACAATTTCTTTGAGAACATTGCTTTAACTCAACTGCAAGCTGTTTCATATAGCTCAGCTCAGAAGCATTTCTATTCCATGGAATGAATCGCTTTCTAAATCATAGGTGACTGATTTCTTCTATTTGTATTTGTCATAGCAGCGGTATTTTGAAGGGAGAAATTATTTCAAATTTGAAATGCTGCTTTGAGAAACATCACAATTCAAGAATTGGAGCCACAGAAGTGCATTTAAGAGCTAAATAGGAATTTTTATCTGCAAATTGATTGCTAAATGGAAATCAAAAAGGTCATCTGCAATTCACTCTAGGAAGTCAAGATTCACACAGTAAGTGATGCTGCAGGTGCTGTACTGGACAGTGAAACACAATGTTTTTTAATTAAATCATGGGTTTTCTTGAGGGAATATTGCATTAAAATCCAAGTGAATCTGACATAATGGAAAGATCCACATTCCTGGTTCTTAGTCAAGTCATTACATTAGTCTGATAATTAGATCAGGAAGGAGGCATTTCAAATTACAGCACCAATTTTACAGAGTATATAACTATGACAAGTTACAAATGACAGAAATAACTGCAGTTAAGGTTTTTTTGTTTTGTTTAGTTTTGTTTTATTTTGTTCCCATTCTCCCTTTTTCCCCTTTTTTTCCTTTCCTGTCTCTCTTCCATAATGTTTTTTTTCTTTCAAGTGTTTCTAGAAACAAAATGTTATATAGCAGTTTGCTTATTCTTTAGTTCTTTTTGTTACTTTATTAAGCAAATTGTCAGTCATAATTTGTTTGTGGCTGTTGCTGGCATTTATAGTTAAACCACAACAATTGCTATGTTTTTGCTTCTAGTCTCCAGCTATCTGGATTCTTTCACTGTTGTAATGTCTAGCTACACAAGTCGTGGCCACAGAAACTACTATGCAGGAATTTAATTGGAGGTGAGATGAAATATACTGTTGAATACTGATGTAATTGTACCAGGACAAACAACATGTAGTGCTAGCGTGATGATTACTTTTGACTTGACAGAAACATAATTAAAAACTACTTGTAAGGGATTTTAAAATACTTTCATTAATGCATATTTAGAGTACCGTATTTTTTTTTCACAAAGTTTAAAATCTGCTTATAAGTCAGAATAAGGTAATTATTGTTGTTAATAAACACCTGCACTAATTTTTTATACTGTCTCCTCTAGAAAAGCAAGTCTGGCTTGCAAGATTATTTTCTTTTATATGTCTATTAACCAATGCTGAATTAGAGTTGATTTGAGTTGGAGTATATTTAACAAGATCACCTAATTACTTCATCTGGATCATTTCTACTGTGGGTTCAGACATATTCATTGTGACTCAGGGCTGTGGGAATATTTCTCAGCATGCAGACTTAAATAAAAGAACAGAGATCAGTTTGTTTTGAATTGTATTTATTTTTTAAAATTCTCACAAATATCATAAAACACGTTTCAGTCAACATGAAACATTTTTTATAAATACTTTCAAGATGAAACAAAGTCTTGACTTAGAGGTCTTTCCAATAACTCAGAAGATAAGCATCCATCAAGGATGTAGTATAGTCAGGCTTCATTATTTCATCTGTTAGGAAGGCTAAAGTCCACGATTTCAAGAGGTAACTCATCACCACTGGAAGCCACAATGTTTAGCATCCTCCTGACAATGTTTTGATTCTGTTTAAAGAGAAACTCTAAGGTGCATACAGTAGGAACTGACATGACAGAGTCAATGGCAGAATTAGTTTCATTTTCGCTTCCTGAGACAGGGAATAAAGAAATATTTTTCGCAAGGGAGTGAAGAAACTGGAGTGCATTGCGTGTCTTATTGATTAAGGTATCCTAATTAATAACAGGATTAAAACTCTGCCTTCAAATGGAAAAAGAGTAGATTTGAACTGTGATTTCTTTCAGATAGGTGCCCCAGTGAACAGAACACTTGAAGATTCAGTTTTCTCATCTGTTCTTTGTGAAGCTGTTTTGCTCTTTAGAAAATATTTAGACTTGTTTGCCTAGGTAATAGAGAGCATGAGGGACTCAAATGACAAAAGCATTTTTAACTACATAGGGAGTAGACCTGTCAAATTCCTTGGCAAAGGAGAGTGGGAAAGCAGAAGAAGCCCAACCCCTAGCACAAAAGAAATCAGGAGTACTTGTGAAGAGAACTCCACTGGCAGCTATTAAATGAACAAATTACTTCTAACCTAGGAAACACTTGACCCTGAAAATAGATGGAAGTTCAGCAGAGTATTAGGGGAAGGTGTCCATATACTTAGTCTTTTGTATACTTTCCTACGTCTTTGGCTTTAGCCAGTATGAGGACAGAAGCCCAACCAGATAGACCCTTGATCTAAGTGTACAGCAGCTTTTATGTTCTTGAGACTGCAAAAAGGAAAGAATTACACATATAAAATGGGCTAACTCTAACATAAATGATACAGTACATTTTTCACCCACGAATTTCTGTAGCTTTGTGGGAAAGACATCCTCCTAGAACAAGTATACAACATAAATGGGATTTTTTCTGTCTCTAATATAAGGCATCATTGCCAGTGTTATGACACCATTCTCTCGATATTTCCCTCAGCTTAAAACTACTTTGCAAGGAATTGCTTCATGCTCATGTTTATTCTTTCATAGCTAGTTTTCTTTTTCCTTATTTTAATACCTTACCTTAAATGTTAGGGATCACAGAAATCATCTTCTTGATATGGTTTCTCCATAGAAAAAGCTATGTACTGTTGTACTAAAGGTTAGATGTTACTATATGTATTTGTATTTTAAAAGTTAAGATAATTAAATAATCTATCAAAAGAGTTAACAATAATTTCATTTTGAAAGACCAAGTAGTGTAACGAAAACTGAAAAGTCATCTAAAAGGAGCCAGGGACATGAAAATTAGGCAAGTAAATTTAGAATGTTAAAATGCGTATGGGGAAAATGGATTTTTACACGAGACAAATAGACAGAAAGAAAGAAAAATTTAACCACAGTAACGTCAAAGGAGACATTCAGGAGACAGTAGGCAGAAAATCAGAAACGATTTTGCAAGGCTACACTGCGGCAAAAAAAAATTGAATAGTATTTTGCTATCCGTTCACTGAACATATCAAGTAGCACTGATGGAAAATAAAAATGATGTCACCACAACAGGTAAAGCTGAGGGGCCGATGCAGAGAAGGAAAGTTGTTCTACTGCTAGTTTGATTCCTGGACTTGCTACTAATTTGTCTCAGCTGCTATGATGATTTTAAATCATGAGCCATTGAAACTGCATGTTTTTCCCTATCTTTCCTGGAGTAAATCTTCATTATTAGCCAGAATTATGCACTAGATCTCTGGTAAAAATAATTCTCAGTAGTCTTTGAGGCAAACTTCAAGGGAAAATTACTGAGATACTCTTGCTGAAAAGAGATACTAAGAACTAGAAAGCATAAAATGGCCATTTTATGGTTAAGAATATACATTACCTGGGGTTTTCTGTAGCCTATTGAAAATACTGAGGCACCAAAGACTCAAGTGGTGATGAAGTAATAAAATAAGAATGATGTGAGCCACAGATAAGATTTGAAACAACTCTTGCCTCAGATGACCAGTGCAGGTCATTCTGGCTATCTGTCCAGTTCAAAAAAAATAAACAGGCCAAGAAATGAGAACACATAAAGAACGAAACCTATTCAGCTTAGTCCATAAACACTTTGGAGACTAGCTGTAGATGTGGTAGAGCTACAAAGGACTTTTGGGAACAACAAAAGACGTATGCTCTAGCTTACTGATCAAAAATGTTCAGAATCAGCTCTATTTACAGTAGCAAGCTCTCAACCTACCTTATTACAAATGCGAATGATATTCCAACAGTATCCTTTGATGGAATCTGCCCAGATCAGAAGTCCTGAAATGTATGTCTAAATTCTGTAAAGATACTTAGTTTATTCTGTCAAACCTAGATTGTTTCTGTATAGACCTTACTCAGGTAAAGTCTGTAGAATGTGATGTGTAGAAAAAAAACCCCTAATGATGTGGTAAACTAATTTAATACTATTTTATAAAAGTGTTCACAGCTTTTTCAGAAATAAAATGATGTTTGTATAAAATACATTCTGCATTTGTTAGTATTACTGTTTCTGAAGAAATATGATTGTGAACCACTTACAGTGCACTTCTAAAAATATGTGCTGTGTAGATAGCTTATTTCAAGTATGCACCTTGGGGCAAGATTTTGTGCATGAGTTTAAGTTCATAAAAGTCTTTACTGTACATCCAAAAAAAAACGTGTGCTGGTTACAATACTTTAGGCGTGTATTAATGCATCTGTAACAAAAGCAAAAAGGTGGTTTGATTTAGTAGTTTCTTTGTAGGTAAATATGATGCTGTATTATGAAACTGCTCTCCAGTTTATGATAATTGCTTCTAGTTTATGTTATTCCAGTAGTACAAAGAAATAACATGCTAACTTGTAATAGATGTAGACTAAAAATAAAATGCCAAAAAGGAAAAGAAGTTGCTAAAATCTTGAAACAATTTGAGACATAGTAGAATAATTTGATTTTAAACATTTTTTCAAATCCCAGAACAGTGTGTTCTTGATGTAAGATTTTTTTTTTTAACCACAATAAGTAGGTTGTAGGCTTTGCGTTGGAGATACCATATGGAAAGCACTAATTTAATGGGAAATGATAAGCTGTGAATTGGATTCATGATTCATGAGTCATAATGAAGAATAACACATGCATTTAGTAATTTACTAAAATACTGTATGCATGTGTATTCATTGACACATGTGCATATATACCGATTCTTTGTTACCTAATTGTTGTTACGAGTCTGACAGATTCTTTTTTCACATGTGTAAGAAACACCACTCTCACATATTGAGACAACTGGACAGGTATTGCTTTTGGTGCTCTCAAGGAATAGTTGTGAATATATTTATAACAGAGAGTATATATAATCTCTATCTACACTTGCTTATTGGGTAGATTATACGTACTTCCTATGTTCAGCCATTGGGATATATTTTAGGAAGAGTCTTACAAGCAGAGATGTCAGAAGGCAGATCTGAGATGAGAAAGTTTTCTGCTGACATTTCTTCGTAAACTGAAATCAACATACATAATTTAGAAAGCTGGAGCAAATTATGCCAGTGTTGTCATTTGATTGTATTGATTAAAATTGATGCATGCTTTATGATGAAGTGTTATATCCTTTCTTTACAAGTAACAACAATATTGTGTTTGGTTTGTCCTGAGTGAATGATTTACTGTAATCAAAGTCCTTATTTCAGTTTTCTGGTAAATGAAGTGTAGACATTATAAAGCTGAGGAGGGGCTTTTTGCTTTCTAGGAAGAAGTAGCTTATTGTTGAAGGGCCTCTTAGTGACTGAGATCCAAGGTAAAATGATAGCTTGTAATATTTGTGAGAGATGGGGCTTCTTCAGTGAAGCTGCATGATGAATCACTAATAAAACCCAATTAGCTACTTAGATGTTTCCCTTTCAGTCATCACTCAGAAAATGGAAATTATGAGAGCTGAGAGAGCATCCCAACTGGGTCTACAGCAATGGCAAGAGATAAATTATGCTGGGTTTTTGCTGAAGTCATGAAGGACAGTAACATAAATGAGTGAATTTTAGTAAAGGATCTCTTTAATGAACCTATGCAGAGCTGAAATCAATGGGTGATAGTGCCTTAGAACAAAATTAAATCATCATATAAGTGACACTGTGGTGAGAAGGAATAGCATAGTGAGAGGTACTAGTATAGGGGTGACTTGCTATCTAGAGGCAACAGCATCGTGATTAGAGACAATACTGCAGCTAGCGATAGCAGCAAGGTGTATCAGCACGGTGGGAGGAGGTGGTTTATCAATGAGGTTATGATTAGAGGTTGTGACAGGTAGAAATTGTGCTGAGATGACATTAAGACACCTCTACATGAGCAGGCATTATTTTGTGATAAAGAATGTATGAGCATCTGTCTGCATGCGTGTTAGGATGGTACTGAGAATGAAAAAAAAAAAAAAGCCAAGTCATGTGTACTGAAAAGGTACACCCTGGAAAAAGTTCTTTCTATGTAGATAAACATAAAGTGACAGTGGGAAAAAGCAAAGGGTAGACAACTTAAAAAATTATTGTCTTAGAGCTGATGGTCTCTATTCTGGAATGATATCTTAGAATTATGACAGTTTTGCATCTAGTATTAGGGAGGTAAATGAAGAGCTAGCAGTTATTACATGAAGAACAGAGAACAAAGCAGAATGAGAAGATGTTCTCACCTTCTTGTAGACATCTGCCTACAGCCAAAGATGAAAATCAGGATGCTGAGCTAGATGGACTTTTGGTCTGATCCAACATGGCGGTTGTTCTGTTTTCATAAGCTCACAGCTAGGTGAGAAAATTGAATAAATGGTCTGATGCCTACTGTTCTGCAAGGCTGTGATTTCTGATCAGATAAATACTAGCTCGATTTATTGATGATTTGTTTTCTCCAAATCCATGCTGTATCACTTTTCCTTTTAATAACTTTTGATTTATCCATATATGTATGTATTTGGCAAAAGAGAAACTGACTGTTCAGGAGATCACAGAGTCATAGCTCCTCAACTGGCTGGTGTCTACCACAAACTGGCCTGATATCTGCAATATCTGAAAGAAGTGCTACAGAAGTGTTTTATTTTAGAGGTGGTTATCCAAGTATGTGTTAAGAGCTAGTAACTCTTCTTTCTAACAACTGAAATAGTCTTAGATAAGCAAGTTACAAATGCTAATAGAAGTTATTTATTGTGAAACCAAGCAGAACTCTGTATTTTCAACAGCTAACTTCCTTGAAATTCTGAATGTTCATTTACTGAAAAGTAAATTTTAATAACACTGGGGCACAGTGTCTAGATAGGAGACTTTCTAATTTTCTTTTGCATAAATGAGTACAGTATTCATACAAATCTAGACTGAGAGGAAATACAGTGTGGCCTGCAACATTTAGAACAAAGCTGTCTACCTAGCTCACAAAAGCTCAGATAACAAATATGAACCTTTTAAGTGAGAATCAATATTAATGATGATTGGCTGTTTCTGGATTTATGTTTAAAGTGTAGTCTCTTGTATGCACTTGCCATCTCAGGATTGAGCACTGGGAATCTACCACTGTATTAATTAATAAGACTCAAATAATTAGTTGCCAGCAGCATTTCATAAGGGAAAAATAAAATTCCATGAAAAGCAGCAATTTTAATTTGAACTTTTTTTGTTCGCAACCCCTATTTATTCACAAAACTTCTTTTCTTTACCTGATTACTTCTGAAAATAAGTATGCAATATTCTCCCTATGTTGTATTTTATTACATCTGTTGGTCTGTGGTTTCCCATTTTACTGCTCAAATCTTGTGTTTTTCTCAGCTTTATGGGCCCACACACATTTGCTCTTATTTCTTTATGTACTTGTCCATGGACTCACATTGTATACTATTTCAATTTATCATTACCAATTGCTGCATTAAGCATATTATTGTAAATGTGTAAGGTAAAGTCTCCACAGGAAACCTATATCTTATCTGTAAAATGAGCTTTTTTTTGTTGCTTAGAATGTTCAAATCATGTGCTTTTGATAGTTCTGTCATTAATAGATGTCTGAAGGTGACATTTTAATTTTACATGTCACTGGCATTTTCTGGCAGCCAGGTAGTGAGATAGGTGAAGAAAAATAATATTTTATTTCCGAGGAACACTAGATAAGAAAAGATGGCTCTTCAGGTAGTAATACACATTATCCTCTGGCTGGATTATTGTGCTTAAGACACTGGCTTTACCGAATTCCTGGGGAGATCCTCCAGTGGTTCAAGACAGAGCTTTTGCCTCTGGTATCACACAGAACACGTCAGATACATGTCATTTTCCTCCCTGTTCTTCTGCTGACATTGCCAGTGCATTTCACACCCTGAACCCAGGTTACATTCCTTTCACAATCATGTCTGAAGGACCTGAAAAAGGGAGAGGGGAAAACAATGAGAGCTGGTCCTGTCACACTAATCAACAAAGCTGGGCATGTGGCCACCATGCCACCTCCTCACATGGAGTCTCTGGATGGCCGGTTGCCCTTCCAGCATCTCCACTAGTGGCCTGCCATTGGCAGCCCCTGATGGAAAGCCTGGAACTACAGACATGGATATCCCATGGAGAATATGAAATAAAATATGGCTGCTGTTGATGGGAAAAAAAGAGAAGTGGCTTAATGAATTTTAAAAAAACAAGTTGGACCAAATACAAACTTCAGCAAACATGACAGGAACAGTTTTTGAAGCCAGCCAACTGCAAGGCCCGGTTCACGTGGTGGTAAAAGGAGCAATGTTTATTGTTGTTGCAGCACTGGGAGTGAGGATGCCTTCCTTAACTCACCTGCTGACTACATTCAGTCAGTATAAGCAAGTTTCTTGTCATTCCGTCTATAAAATTAAGACAGGGATGTTACACTGTCTTTGAGAGTGACAGTACCATGGCTACCTTGAGCCTCACCTCCGAGCTGCTGCATGCGGAGCTGAGCTGAGGCAGCAGCACAGCTGCCGCTGCTCAGAGGAGGGGCAGGCAGGGGCAGGCCAGCCTGCAGTGCACCTCGTCCCACCTGGGGCCACTCCTCAGCCTGCCGTGCCTTGGGGTCTCACCCTGAGGCACACAGGAGCCAGTCTGGCCTGGGCCACTTGCTGCAGAAAAGCTTCCCTAGTGTTATGTCCAACAGCTCGTCCTCTCCAGGTCAGTCTTCATCTCCTGTCGGCTTGCTTGGTGTGTACCTTCAGCTTTCTCTTTCTTTGTTCAGATGTTACATGTGAAGGGGTAAGTGTTCGTTCAACAGCCCTGAAAGGCAGGCTGCCTTCTCTTTACTCACTCTTTTCTGCCCATGTTCGTACATGTGTGTAGTGAGGGGCAGGGGTGGAGCACATTTCCACCAGAGATAAAACTCCTCTCAGGCATGTTTCCTCCTTAAACCCAGAGTGCACACAGGCACCCTGGGACCAGGCCTGCCACCACAAGGCCTGGGAAGAGGAACCTCCCAGCTCTCGCTCCAGATGGGGTGCTGGAGGATGCACCTCCAACCAAAATCCAAGAGAGCCACTGCTGGTCAGTGGATGCCATTGTGGCTCTGTTCAAAATGCCTTCACTTTCCATGGAGTCCCTGTTGTTGCTGATTTCTTGGAGCCTGTCAGTTAGATAGATCTGCATCCATTAAACACACGCCACACTGATACTGAATAGTGGAAGTGTTTTACACTGAGTGTCATGTAGTGCTAAGCCTTGCAAGTGTTTATTACATCTACACTGTTACTTTCACCAGCTAAGCCTGTCATTTTAGCAAAGAATTTTCAACACGACCCGTTTCCAGGAAACTACAGCAGTTATGCATCTAGGCACTTTTGAAAACGTTCCAGGTATCTATCTGAATCTTTGTGCACTACATAGCTATAAAATCTGGCTTTCAGTCTCCTAATAGAGTTTCAGATCTAGGAGGAGTACTTTTATATTTTTAATACTGATCATGAAAACCTCTAAGAATCTATTACTTGAAAAACAAAATGAAACTGTAAGTACATCAGCATTATCTAATCACTGTTTTTAATTACGAATAACCTGCTGGAAGACATCGTATGTTAGACATTTATTGCATTCTATTTATACAGTATAAAAGACTGCTGAAGTAACTAATTAAAACCTAAAAAAAAGACCCAACAAATCCACCAAAACCCCAGCCTTATGTCATCTTTAGCAAGTGGTTTCAAACAGCCTAAAAGTGTTTTCTGTGTGGGTTAACTGAACAAATCAGAAGGAAGCATTAATTCTAAAATACATGTTAAAAAACATACCTGAAGTTTATGAAGTTCATGATCTAGGTCAGACTGAATTAAACCCTCATCTTCAGAAGTATCTGACCACATGAATAACTTGTGATTTAGTTATAGCCCAGAAATCCCTTAAGTCATGCTCAACTTCTTCTGAAATATTTCTTTAATTCCCATTCAGTGAGTGATATGTTACAATTCAGTGTGTTTGCAAAATCTATCGTTCTTGCTAGATCAGACAAAAAAAAAATGCTGGCATCTGAGTGCAGAGCTGTAAACTTGGGAACCACTGTTTATCCAGCAGCTGATTTTCATGGTTTATAAAAGCTACAGATACCTTACCTTTTAAAATCTTTCAGGAGCAGCAGCACAGCTGCAGAAGTATCTGATGGGATCAGCAGTGTGGTAGGAAGACCATTTCAGACCCAGTTTAAGAGCATGAGAAACTTATTGCACAGTCACATGGCAGTATTCAAAGACAACCATACTTTTAATTATACTCCTTTCTTCTAAAACAAAGCAATCCTAGCCCATAGATTTCTGTGTAATATCTTTGTATAAATGGAACTGGAAGATGCAAGAGGCATTTTCCTCCACAGCCTGATGTGGTTCAAACTTAGAATTCTCAGCTTCTAGAACATTTCTATAGAGAAAAAAATAGGCATGAAGGAGCAAGATTGTACAGACTGATGATTGGGACAGTTATTGAATGCTAGGTCTCATTCTTTCTGACATCATCCCTTATGAAGCTTATATTGAACAGTCACTGGGTAAAATGCAGAAATGGACCTTGAAACAGGACTGGGACCAATAGCAATCTCACTTCCCCTCTGGCTGTGTCTGAAAAGAGATGAGTGAGTACTGTAAAAGAAAGGATCTCTTTGCCTCATCTGGCAGGCCTGCATGTTCATTTCCTATCAGGGAACAAAGTACCTAAATGGCAAAACTGTTCTGTATGAACAGAAAAAAGCGATCTCCTGTGCATTTTATGCATGTACACTCCTGTTCTTTTGTTAAGCAAATAGTGCACTTTGTAATAGTATTTCCCCAAGAATCAGTTCTCTTTCAGTTCCTAGGTCTTTAACAAGGATGAAAAATGTTTCTTGTCATTGAAGCCTCTTCTACTGAAAAGAATTCTACTAGGCTTTATAAGTAACAGGTTCGCTATTGTAGCACTAAATGTGTTTATTTTGTGTGTCTTTCCTCTGCCACAAATGCCCATCTACCCTGAAACAGCTCACAGTTCTTGCCAAGTGTATTTATACACTTTATTTCCAAAAACCTCCTGGGGATTTCATCATGCAAGACTTACAATATTTTCACATAAATTTAGCATAATCCACAGCTCTAGCTTTTTTTTTTCCTATTTTTTTTTCTATTGATATATTGCATCAGCTGATTTGGAAGAATATGATTGAAAAGAGGAGTTTGCAGCTACTAAAATTAAGTGGTTATAAATCTGTTGTTTCATTGCTGCTTTCCAATTTTTTTGCCTAAGATCTCCTTTCAAAAAGTCACATTTTTACCAAATAAAGTCCCTTAATTAGATTTTTTTTACAGAGCTTCCTAGGTGTGGTTAAACCATGTGTGTACTGTGGATGAAAGATGCCGGTATGCAGCCAATTAGTTTTATTGCCTGCAAGGACAACTACTTTTAAATTTCCTTTATACATTTCAGACTGTGAATTCCCATGAGGAGGACAAATCTACTTTTATCCATAGATTAAAAACAGCTGAAAAAATTATTACTACCTGCTGTTCCATCAGTTTCGTTTCTTTGCTCAGGAGACTTGAGTGTCCAGTCATGTAGATCTTCACCTTTGAATTCATTCCATATCTAAAGGTTTCTAAACAGTTCTGATACAGCTTATATTTTAGTTATCACTTTTTTCTTGTTTCCAGGTGTTGAAGTTTAAGCTTAGCCAGCAACTAAGTGCCACGCAGCTGCTCACTCCTCCACTTCCCAATGGGATGGAGAGGAGAATCAGGAATAGTCTCGTGGCTAGTTGAGGTCAGCTATCCTGGCCACACTTCCTCCCTTGTGCACCCCCAGCCTACTCACTGGCAGGGCACCATGAGAAGCAGAAAAGGCCTTTCTTGCAAGCACTGCTTAGCAATAATCAAAAATTCCTGTGTTGCTAAAGGTGGTTTTAGTAAAATCCAGAACACCGACTTGTAGCAGCTACTAAGAAGAAAATTAACTTCATCCTATTGAAAACTGGGACACCCTGTTGGTGCTCTGTAAAGCTCAAAACACTCCCTTTGCCTAACAAGGTGTTTGTAAACATATCTTTCTCATGCAATTAGGTTTGGACTCTGTTCTTCCTTTAGTTTACTGGAGGCAGCCTGTCTTATTCAGAAAGCTTTTCCTAGAAATCACCTCTTCTAGCTTGGTGTATGGTGCTGATTTCCATCCTCTGGCAACTGCCTATGTCAGCACTGACTACATTGTGAGTGAAAAGACTAAATATCCATATAAGATGTGTAAATGAAGCATCTAATATGGTAATGTTAGAATTTGGCAAGAGTAGTTTTTCTTTTTTTCACGTATTATCTCCTTTTTCCACAGTGTCCGTCATCATTTGTTTATCATCACTTGGATAATTTAGGGCTTAATTGCGCTTGAATGGCAATTTTGGACAGAAGAGAGCTGTGAGTGTTAACATGATTCAGGAAGAATCAACATATCCTCCATTTCTGAGATGTATGCTCTCAAAGATTTATTTTTTTAGAAAGCATACTGACCAACCTGTAATGAGTGCCTCTATTTCTGCTAGAAGAAATGGTGGCAGCCATTGCTTCACACCATTCGTATCCCATTAGTCTTCATTTAAAGGAGTGATGCATATTGATAGTTACAATCACTTATGTGTCACACGGGAGGGAGTCAGAGTTGTAAAAAGTAAGCACCTTTTTAATGCTGATAAGGGAGAGGATAAAAGAATTTCACAGTGTCCCCTGGTCAAGCTCTCTTAAGCCCATAAAAGAAAATTACTACTTTCACTTAAATTTTCAGTGGACTCTAAAATCACAGGTGAGTAACAGTTAATGTGGCTGAAGGTCAATAGAATAAGGGTGCTTTTGAACCTGTATAACATAATGTGTGTTGTTATCTTTGTTTAGGCACATGTATTTAATATCTGGATATTAAAATGATGAACATTCATAATATATGCTACATAGCCTGTGTAAAAAAAGATGCAGGTCCTCCATTTTTTCACTCCTAATAAAATGGTCTGCAAAAGAAATTTCATAACCTTTTCACTTCTTTGGTGTATGCACAGGAAAAAAAAATGATAGAGAGGGAACAGTTATTTTGGTGAAAACACATACACATAGTTTCTTCTAAAAAAAAGTGCTTGGTATGTAAAGTGTATGCTATATGTGATAGTGTTCTAATTTTGTTGAAATATTTTGAAATTAAAAAGAAAAACCTCCTTACATATGATTGATAACAGTGGAACAAATGGTTTTGCTACACATGCATGAGTTACTGTTTAAAGGTTGGCTTTTTTGTACAACTGGAGGGCAATAGTTCTCATTAGCTTTAGAGAGCAGAGCAACCCATTTTAAACATAATAAGCATCTCTTCCAGACACAAATTCTTGCTGCTGGAATAAGAATTAATACTAGGATATTGGTGTACTGGCAAGCTAAATATCTAAACGAAAAATCCATCCAGCTCAAAATAACAGGCAAGATTTCTCTATATTAGCAGCAAAGAACTGATTGTCTAGTTTGGGTGAAATAGATATTGAAAAAGCTGAATGAATCCTATGGCTGAATGAACTGTAATTTGATTTACATTTAACATTCTGTTGGATATTCACTGAGTGCCTTCACATCACTTCTTTGAGGACCAGAAAGATCACAGACAAAATCTTTTTTTCTTTTTTGTTAAGACATACTGTTTGGAAATTAGTCAGAAAGGCCTGAAAGGAAGAATATATCTGTATGCTGCATGCAGTCATTAATTGTTGAGAGGGGGAAGATGAATGAACCGAAACAAAGATATATTTTTTTGAAGATGTTAAACCAGTAGTGTGCAAAAGGGGCAATTAGTAGTATTTTCCTAAGAGCAATTTAGATTAAATTTCTGCTGTATGCTATTTTTGTTGCGTGCCTGAGCTGTCTCCAAAGCATTTTTAAGAGAGGATATATTCTGTTAGCCTGCATTTTTTAAACCAAGGTAGAAAAAAGACTGCAGCCTGTTGCAGGCGTAATGCTCTAAACATTCATGTGCTATTAATAGATTAAGTAGGCAGGAATTTCCTACCCACTGCAGTTTTTCTCTATTTTATTGTTTCCAGTCGTTGTTAATTTGTATTTTACGACATTTCATTATATATGCTCCCAATAACAGGAAAATGAGATTTATTTTTCTTTTTAGATACAATTAGTGGTGAACATCTCAGTAAAACCTTCCCCTCATCTCCATGCTCTAGGTCTCTCATCACATTCAGTGCCATACTGTTGGGCATTATCTTCATTAGTTTAAACTCTGGCTTTTCTTTTATACAGGGAAACCTCTGTGCTCAGGGTGGATAAGGTTCTTAAAGATAGCTCATGCCTTTGGCCTTCCAGGTGCCTACCTGCAGCTGGAGCTAGTTGATTTGAGTATCTTCGCAAGCATGTTGCATTTGGGTCTTCACGTGTATTTTGATTCATCAAAAGGATTTCCCAAGTTATTGTTAGAATCCCAATTACCTGGTTTCTTTCTTCATTTTCAGAAAGATGTGATTGGCATGCTAACCATCCATCAAAACTTGTCGCATGTTTAAATGCCTTCTGTGCTGTGAAGTACTGCTCAAATCTAGCCTGGCTATCTTCATTCCAAAGTCATTGACTACAGAAGAAATGACGAGTGTTTGAGCATAGTACAAGGCAGAATTGTTCTCACTATAATGCATTTCCTTGAGTGGGACAGGTTAGGCTAAATTCAAATTATTAGGACCTCTGTATTGCTAAGTAGTGGCTTCAGACTAGACCCTCAAAAACTATAGAAACTTAAATGGCAGTGTTAAAAGGGCAATTGCAGGACTAAAAGTAAACCTGTAAATCTGCCAGATCTTGAGTGCTTTCAGTTTTCAACACAAAGACCATAGATATTTACCTTCAAGGAGATGTTTTAACCTGTAACATGAGGAGCATCAAAACACTAGATGTGTTTTCACAGGTTACTACTGGCACCACTGCCCGCATTAGCTCATTAGAGCTTGGACGTGTCTAATGCTGCAAATTTCCTTTATGATCCTGGGTGCCCCTTGCACATCTGCAGACCTGGGCTGGGTGTTCAAGTTTCTTTTTAAGTTCAGTCACTGATTTCATTTATACCTTAAGGAAACATTGTTATTCCTTTGAAACACTTTTAAGTAGTGGAGGAAGGAAAGCACAGGTTTGTTTCCTTTTCTTGATAAACTTCACAACACACATAACGGTGTTAGTGATAAATAATGGTAATATGAGAGCTCTGCAGTAAAGAAAACCTGCCCATATGCACTGGGGGTGGAGAGAGAAGGTTTTATAACAGATTTAAAATTAGAAAACAAAATGGCCTGATTAACAGCAGTAGGAAGAGTTCTGCCGAGGATGAGGGGAGAAATTAACGGATGACATTCAAAGGCAGCTGTGAAGTATGAGAAGCTGCAGCACGCGGAGGTAGTCAAATCTAGCAGTACAGGGAGTTCTGAATGATCTGTAATGCTGGAATAAATCAGACAGGCTGGGTGGTGGGAATCTTCCAAGTGGAGGATCATCTCTAAAAGGTAGATCACCTCTGCTTAGTCAAGTGGTAAACCAGTAGATGCTATCCTGATATAGAACAGTATGTTAGTATTAGATTCGGATGTTATACAGGGGTTGTGTACAAAGGTATTTCAAGAAAACTGTTGATTCTAGCATGCACAGGGCTTTTTTGGAAACAAAGTGAGCCTCCCTCTCCATTTTATACTTCAGAAAGCAAATGTTATTCAGCTATTGCTATCTCATCTGAGAATGATTGCTTAGAGACCCTTGAAAAATGGCTTTCTAATGGCTAGATTCTGGACACATGGTGCAGGGAGGTGGAGAGGCTGTTGCAGAGCTGCATTAAATTAACTCTTTATGTCAAGATGCTTGTGGAGGCATTCCCAGACATCTTTCCTGTAAATGAGCCACGACGGTAGAAATATGGATTGCACTCTTTCCTTTTTTTTTTTTTTTCTTTTTTCCCTTTTTTTACTTTCCTTTTTTTACTTTTTTTTCCCCCTTGGACTGTCAACAGCACAAAGCAGCAACATAGTAAGCCCATTGCCAAGAAAGGTTGTGAGAGGAAACAAGCCAAAAAAGAATGGATACAGACACACTACAAAGGCCTCTCCATTTCTGAAGAGATGATGGCCTTCAGTGGATAGACCCCCTACTGATAAATTCTATCTTTATAGTAGAACTGTAGGAAGAGTAGTGTTTTCCTGTGGTAGAACAGTCAGTTTTCTAGTAAGCTGTTCTGATGTATGTGGTCATTGAACTGAGTCTGCCTCTCCTAAGAGAAGTTCTCTCTGCTAGTGACAAGAAAAATCTTATACTGTTTTTTTCATTATGGCTATGACTGACTAAAGCAAAAAAAACAGATCACTAATTAGTGCTGAAGACTACTGTAAGATTGCATCTGCTCTTGACTTCCTCTAAGGCAACCATATCTGACACCTAAATATGGACCCATTTTAATCAATTTTCCTGGCCATGATCATATTCCTCCTTGCTATCCAGTATTATTACTTTTTAATTAAGAAATGAATAGCCACTTAAATTGTTTTAGTTATGAAATTAAAATAATATTCATCCAGCCGTTCTTCCATCCAGCTGTCTTTCTGCCATTCTGTTCCTTCCCTTTTTTTGTCTCAGGTAACATCTAAATTTCCTATAGAACTTGGTTAAGAGCTTAGAAGCTTGTTTTGCTTCCAGGTTACCTGAGGAAACAATTCAGTTGGTGCTGATTCATGAAGGGAGACAGATTTAATTTCAACTCAGACTATTAAACAACTGATCTCAAGGCTGAATAAAGGCAGTAATAGATTTTATGTAGTTTACATAGTTTTGCTTTTTTTCTGCTTTAACCTGTTAAAATGAAATACAAAAGAGTGTTTTTGTGGAGAATAAAGACAAAAAGTAGGTACACTCCTGTGCGGTTTTTTCATGGAAGGTGCTTTTAACTGCTGATCATTAACTCCATCCTTCATTCAAGTGCATTTAGAAAGTTTGCCTTTTCTGTGGTACATTTACACCACTTCTGCACCTCTATTTTATGAAGAATCAATAGAATACTAGACCTTACCTTTGAGTCTCCCAATCTGTTCCGTTTATATTGTGATTGTATTTTTTTTTCCATTTGGACCTTTTCTTCATCAGATACCATCAAAGTTCAACTCATAGTCAGAGATTGATTGTATATATTAAGTCACTGTTGATCCTATCTAAGTCTAATCTGAGCAATTCTTATGTGGCTTAACACATTCAGTTGAGATAGACAATTTGTCAGTAATGTAAAAGTTTTTGTTATTTAAATGAAATCCTGATTTAATGCCAGTAATTTGTATAAGAATACTCACATTTTCATGCTAAACATACATATTATTAGTTTAATTTTAATTGTTGAATATTTTATACAATGACTACAATTGCTTTGTGTATTGATATTGTTCCATACCTTTGGCAAAGGTGCTTTTTGTTGTGCACACATAACTTAGCCTTGTCCACTTTGACCTCAGTTTGTGTATTTTGACATTCTATTTTATTCAGGTATATTCTTTCTGCATTAATACGCTGCTGTCAGCAAACTGTGGTTTTGAACATTTTGTAGGTTATTTTGAAGATTTTTTTATTACCAGTAATAGGAAACAACTCGTATTTACTTTTTAGAAGAAGGTTGTTGAAGAGTCATTTTTAAAAGTGTGACTTTCTCAGGTAGCCTGGCATTTTTTGTGTTCTTCAGAAGAACTCTCGTAATTACTCAGTTCTTTTTTAATTTTGTAGTGTTCTGTGCTAAAAAGGTTTAAAAAGGAAGAGTTTGGCAGCAAAGCATGTCACGTCATATGCCATGTTAGACTCAATTGATTTTTTTACTAGTTTAACTAGTTGTTTTTAGGCCTTCTGGACCAGGATTTCTGAAGTTTCTCTAGCATGTGGCCCAGCGCTTGGACCAATAAGACCTGAGGAAAGTTTTCTCAAAACACTCGAGATGGGACTGCTAGTGTAAACCAGCATGGAAATTCACTAGGAGAGAAATGCAGTTGTTGTCTTTCACTGTCTTAATTTCTATAATGCATGTGAATGTCAACACATTTTAAATACAAGACATTTGCTTTTCTTAGTCTTGAATATTTTTTTCCCAAAAAACTGAAAAGCACTTGAAGGACTTCGACCGGCTTGAGAGTTGGGCAGAGAGGAACCTCATGAGGTTCAGCAAGGACAAGTGCAGAGTCCTGCACCTGGGGAGGAACAACCCCATGCACCAGTACAGGCAGGTGTCTCTCTACTCTGCCCTGGTGAGGCCTCATCTGGAGTCCTGTGTCTAGTTGTGGGCTCCCCAGCTCAAGAGGGACAGGGAACTTCTGGAGAAGATCCAGTGCAGGGACACCAAGATGATCAGGGACTGGAATATCTTCGTTATAAGGAAAGGCAGTGGGAACTGGGGCTGTTTCGTCTAGAAAAGAGGAGACTGATGGGGGATCTCATTGATATTTACAAGTATTTGAAAGGTGTATGCCAAGAAGATAAGGCAACACTTTTTTTCTGTAGTGTCCAGAGGTAGAACTAGGGGTAATGGGCAAATGCTGGAACACAAAAAGTTCCACTTGAGGAAAAACTACTTTACTGTTCAAGTGAGGGAGCCCTGGCACAGGCTGCCCACAGAGGTTGTGGAGTCTCCTATTCTGAAGGTTTTCAGAACCCACCTGGACATGTTCCTGGTTGACTGCTTGAGCAGTGGAGTTGGACTAGATGACCTTTAGAGGTCCCTTCCAATCCCTACCGTTCGGTGATTCTATGATTCTTTACAATTTGGTAATGATTTCTCTGCAAAATATTAATCAATAGTGTAGACATCAGTATTCCAGTACTCCAACGCAGTGATGACCCTCACGCATTGATTCTCTAAACGCCAGTTTCTCATATTTGCCGTAAATGCTGTTTTTAGATGATTGTGTTTAGCACAGCTGTAAGCAACATGATGATTACATAGTGATTTCTCAGGACACAGATCCATACCTAAGTGCTGGATAACGTGGAAGGGGGAAGCCTTTTTTGTGTTTTTCTGGAACCATTATTTGCTGAGTTTGGTGACAGATATTGTCTACCTGCAGTACTTACCAGAAGTCACCAATGTCTCCTCACTTGCCATCAGCTCAAGCTGAACAGAACTTACTATCTGCTTTTTCTCTCTGCCCTAATTCATTTTCTGTTTCACAAAAATGCATAGGAAATGTTTTACCCTCTTGGAGTGGCATTTCTGTAGCTCATACAGTATTACCCGTGCAAAGTCCTTAGGCAAAGGTGACGGCAAGGTCAAGTACGAGTAAGGAAGTCTGCTGGGGGAACCGGCGTTTTGTTGTCATAAGCAAGCTAGAGCGAAATCCCTCCGTTTTCGGGAGGAGGTACAGAGTTGGCTGGCTGAAAATCCAGCGTCAGCCGCGGGACGCGAGAGTGGGCGGGCGCGGAGGAGCGAGCGGGCTCGGGGCTCGGGGGCGGGCCGGCGCCGGTCCCTGTCCCTGCCGGCGGCGGGCGGTAGATGGCGCCCGATGCGAAGTGAAGGTGCAGGTCGGAGCGCTCCTCTGCTGCCGGGCGGGAACAGCCGGCGGCTGCTGCACCTGCTGGAGGCCTTGCAGCGGCAAGACTGAAAATTGATTCTGGGTAGCTTCGGGGTGATGACGGGTGAGAGGTACAACGTTAGTTGCTTTCCAAACACGGTTTCGGTAGCCTTGACGTGTTGCGGAGCATCACCAGGGCAGGGCCAGCTTTTGCAGTGGGAGAGGAAGGAAGACGTGGACAATTGCACAAGTCAGTACTGCTTCAGAGCAGATTTGTTTTAAAGAGCGCTGTTGGCTCGTGCTGCTGGTTTTGTTGCTAAGCATGACTGAAAGCCTTATGTCTTTGGAAACCTATGTGGTTTCTTTGTGAAGATCTCCCAGTTGACTGAGAAGAAAAGTTACATACGTGAAGTCTGGGTTCTTATTAGCCAGCTGTAGTAGAGCATACCAAATTTGCTTTCTGCCTAAAATCTTGTTGATTAAATAACGTGACACAAACGTTTACAACTGAATATGTATTAATATTCACATTCTTTTAGGGACAGAAGCAAAACTGCAAGAATTCCTTCAAAACAAGTGATCACAATTTTCAGTATCAACAATAACAGAAAAGAAAGAAAATAATTTGTATGAGTTTTATTACTGGGTTACTTTTTGGTTTGGCTTCATT
This sequence comes from Urocolius indicus, assembly GCA_013401255.1. Lineage (NCBI taxonomy): Eukaryota > Metazoa > Chordata > Aves > Coliiformes > Coliidae > Urocolius > Urocolius indicus. Next base: position 56,112 of record WBNH01001720.1, on the reverse strand, counting down.
ATTCTCTCTTCATCTTCTCCAGGGGAAAGGCACTTACCTGACACAGTGTCAGTGACATTTACACATCCTTGGCAATAAAGTAAGGGATGAAATGTGCAAAACAATAGCTTATTTGGTGGAGAAGATTTCCTTACATGATTCTATTTATGAACACATTCAGCATCTCTAAAATCAATCTTTTCACAGGCATTGAAGGATAAAATGAAAAGAATCTTCTTCTTCCTGAAGTTAATTATTTTTCCCAAGCTTTATAGCTTTCTAATACTGCCATACACAAAGCAATTATTCTGTATTGACAGTGTTTAGTGAAAACAGAAGTACTACTAATCTAATGTAGTAGCTGCTTTAAAAAAAGTAAGATGCTAAAACAAAAGATATCCTACATGGATTTTCCTTGAAGTAGTGTGTCAGTACCAGCAGAAGTAAACTGATAATACTGAACATAGGCATAATGGGTTACAAACCTTTTAGGCTAGGAAATTGTATATGTTAGAATTGTGGAACACAGCAGTTTCTGTGTCATGTTTAGTACAATAGCTGTTACCCTGAACTAAAACATGACTTGGCATTGGCAGAACTAGGTGCCCTCTGACTCTGGGAGAATAAGATCATGACTGGCTGCAGTTCTTCATGTGCACCAGCTCTGTAATGCCTAATATTTGTACATACAGTTTGATTGTGTAGTTTTGTGCAACCTACGTTTCAGGGCCACAATATAAAATTACTTTGTAAGATTATAGGCAGTGGAAAGGTACGTTTCAGAATTTGTGAGAAATAATTCAAATGCATCTGTGAAATTTTTTTTTCATGGATACTTCCTGGAACTTGTCTTTTTTTTTTTTTTCCCCCTCTGATTAAAGATTAAAATGATGAGTCCTTTCTCAAAAGAATTTTTTTCTTAAATCATTTCCCAAATCAGTCCTCAGGAAAGGAAGCTATGCTTATAAGGAGAGAGGGAGGAGGGAATGCAAGTCTGAGCTGTAAAACTGATAGTGTTTAACATACTGAGTTGTTAATGACTCCAGTCTGTGTTATGTGGTATTTTTGTGGGAAGATACTGCACTATTAGTTCTACATAATGCCAAATGTAATGCATTCAGCATTATCAAAGAGTTTCTTACTAATCTGGCCTTTAAAAATGGCTATATTGCACGTAAAGAACCACAGGAGAGAAAGGTAGATGAAGAAGAGTGAATATGACTTTTGCTTCATCTCCTGAGATAAATAGATTAGGTGACTCCTAATATGCAGTCTGAATAACAAGAAGCCTAAACTTGACTACAGTGTGGGTAAATAGACTTAATTTAGTTTAAAAAGATAGAGACTGTGATTTTTGAGGCAAGGAGAAAGCTGAAAATTAGTTTGCCTTGGATTTTGCCTTAGACTCAGTAGCTGCAGACAAGACTGTTGCCCTGAAGGTTTAAAACTAGAATATGAACAGGGTTAAAAGTAGATATGATGATGTCTTATGCAATGCCTTAATCATTCCTTGGAAAAATGTTGTGATATTAGTCATGTAATTTCTCTGTAATCTTCTGTAAAAATAAATTGTTAAACTGAACTTGTTTTGAGTAGATTAGAGGTTTACACCAGGGAGGATTTTCAGTATTGGATGGTTTAGCTGATTAATGTGCTTTAATTTTAATAGAGCCTGTATGGCTCATCTTGAATGTCTAAATTGGGTGTGCCAAATTCTGCAGGACATTCTTGTAGAAAAGAACAGAGCAAATACTCTAATAAAAAAATGGAAGGCACAACTGCAACTAATAAGTGCCCTATCCATGGACAGCTCTAGATGTAATGACAATCATAACTTTGAATGGTGGTTTTTAGGTAAGAAAAACTCTTTAGCTGAATGAGTTGTTTGTTTCTTTAAGAGCAGTCCCTAGAACTACCCGTGTTCTGAGCTTCTTTTGAGTGTACTGATCGCACCAAGTAAGCTTTTATTCCTTATTGGTACTCCAATGCCTGACTATCTTTAAAAGTGATCGTTGCAAAATTGACAATATTCACTCAGTAGATGTGCCCTGAAGACCAAACACTCTTTCATTTCTCCTTGTAAGAGCTGGTGTTACATGAAAAATAGAGGTCTGCTGATGTTGATGAACTCTCTGTTTGGCTGTATGCTACCCTTTGAAACAAGTTCAAAATGGTAGTGCTGTGTGTCCCTATTTTCTTGCACTAGTCTACAATATCAAGTTCTTAAGCTTGATAGTGACACTACAAAGTAACCATGGCATGCTATACTTTACCAAGTCCACAAACACAGGATTTTCTGATTTTCTTATTGGCTGTTTCTAAGAGGCAGCCTGCCAAAGTAATTTGAAAATCTCATGCAGTTCTCTGCAAGGAAAAGTTTTCCTGCTTTGTTTCAGGCAGAAACTTGTGCTACAGTAAAGCTATCTGTTAAACAATGGAATTTGGGAATACTTTCTGGTCTTGAATCCAAAAGTATACCTGTGCTATTTGGGACTGGGATGTAAAGTAGGATCATCTTTTATATATACATATATGTAAGTGTATATATATATATACATAGATATATTTTGACTACATCCTTTTTCTGCACAACTCTGAAAACAGGGATAAGGTTATATAAACAGCACTTAGATTAAATTATTTTGATGTAGCATATGATGATTTAAATCTTGGAATGGGCAAATGCTAGCAGGTGCTACATGGGCATGAAGTACTCTGGTGAAAGATGATGTTATGCCCCTGAAACTGATGAATTCTCTACAGCATTCCTCTGAGCCAGTGCAGTGTGTCTTCTGCTAAAGAGCAGCAACAGCTCTGAAATATTTCAAGTGTGTTCCACATCCAAAGTTTTTATCCCATATGCCATGTAGGTTCTGCTCCCACTAATGCTGAAAACAGTTGCAAGTTGTGTGTCTGTGTATGTTATCTTGAAATTGACTTTTACTGTGGGTTTGCAGTAGAAGAAAGAAAAGACCCAAGGTTCTCTGATTCCTCTTTCCATATCAAATTCTAGGATTTGTCTTCCTTCTCTCCTTTGTCTTTATCTTTTCAGTGTGGAAATATATCTTTGACACTGTTCTTTCTACAATGCTGTTGGTATTAATAATGAGATTAGCAGGGAAATCTGAACATGCTTTTAATCAGATGCAATATTATTTTTATCCTCCTCTTGAAAATTGATTGAGCATGAATTTTGCCTTTATTCTTCCAGAAATCATCAGCCTCTTCTAGAGCATGTTGACCTATTTATAAACCAATAAATTTCTAAATGAAAGATGCTTAACACATCATGAAATTACTCAGACTGTCCTTTTACTTTTCTCAGTTGTGCATAGAATTCTCTTTTAAGCATACGACTTCTGCATATTGGTCTTTCAGGGGACCGACCATACACTTGAAAGATTCAAAGGTCAGAATAGTCATCCTGGTTCAATCCATTGTATTATTAGAATTAATATGGTTTAGGTTTAAAATCATGAAAACTTGTCAGGATCTCTTCTTATAAACATACATCAAAAAGAATTTGTGTCTTTTTATTGTTAGTCTGACTAAATCAGACTTCAGATCCAGTGAATCTGTAAATGGCAATGTAATGCAGTAACAACAGTTTGAGATATATTCTAAATTTTAAGTACTTCTTTGCAATTCCACACTGGTGAAATTCTTGGTAGATTGATCTCTGGAATATATGAAAAATAATATTTAATTGCAGCCAAGTCTTATAATATTTTTTTCTCCCTTTTGGAGGTTTAGTTTAAAAGAGAAAGGAATAAAGCCAAAACTTATCTTTGACCTTTAATATGTAGAGAGATATCATAGAGGTAGAAGTCTTAAAATTTCATTGGAAAGATTGGTCCCTTCAATTCATACTTGTGATCTAATTTAGACATGTAAATGAAGGGAAATAAATGGCCTTCCACTTTTCTTTTTTGCAAACCTTTTAATATTGTGCATGAAAAGATAGTGAAGAGTGTCAAATATTCAATATTGATCCAATAGTATTGTATTACTCTGTGCAGTTAATGTGGTCTGGAACCGGGATTGTTAGTCTCATTGAAATTATTACTCTAGTTACAATTAGACTAACACAGTGACAATGATCTAATCATTACCAAAAGAGCCTGATTTAAAATACTTTTTTCTTTCCAAGAAAGGGAGGAAAATGTTCAGCAGTGCATGAGAAGACACTATCTTCTTTCACTGGCCGTTATAAACTGTAGGGACTGCTTTTCAAAACTCATAAACTTTACTGGCTTTTCACTTACTGTATAGGCATATATAAAAATAGCCCAAAATACAAGTCACATTATATACTAACATTTGACATCTCAGGTCCTTCACCATAGGGAGTATGATGTTGATAGTGGAGGTTTCTTCTTCTTTGTTCATGGATGGGTTTGGATTATTTTGATACTTCACTACTTCATTCACTTGCTTCCTCTTACTTCATTGGCCCACAATTCTCATTATATACAATGAGTGCTTGTTTTTTGTTACTCTCAAAAAGTTTTTTTTTCTAGTTCCAAAGGTGCACTTACTTTAGTAAGCAGTAATTGCTGATTGATGATGTGTTAAAAACCACTGAGTCCTTGGAGTCAATCTCCGTGTGTAACTTCAAGGTCTCTGTTATCATCCTCTTTTTATACTCTGATACCTGACTTTATCATTCCAGGACCAGAGATCATTCAACACAGAATAACTAATACTGCTTACCATTAGCTAAAGAAGTATATCACATTTATTATGTTTATAGTCATTATATCACACGATTATACAAAATATGAAAGTAAATTTGGCAGTAGCCAGCTGATCATTGTGTAGTTAGCTGTTGAAGCAAACTAAAACAGTGGAAACAGACAACCTGAAGTGTCCTGAGACCTCTGTTACTAAGGTAGTGCAAATCTGTAACTCATAATGACAATACCATATTTTTGGGGCTCCTGTGGTCTGTCTGATATCTTGTTCATACATAGTATGTTTAAGGATGGTCACTATTTAAGTAAGTCTATTGGGATTAGATGGCAAAATTTTGGTAGCAAGGGGGCTACAGGGGTGGCTTCTGAGAGAAGTTTCTAGAAGCTTCCCCTAAGTTAGATATAGCCAGTACCACTGCAGTCCAAGATGGACTTGCCTCTGTCCTACCACCAAAGCAGTGATGGTGGTACTCTGTCTGTGGGACAGAGTATCTAAAGAGGGAAAAAAAAACCCACACTGTGCAGTATGAGCCAGAGACAACTGAGAGTATGTGAGAGAAACAACTATGCAAATACCAAGGTCAGTGAAGAAGAAGAGGTGAGAGGTGCTTCAGGCGCCAGAGCAGTGATTCCCCTGCAGCTTGTGGAGAGGACCATGGTGAAGCTGTGCGCCTGTAGCCATGGAGGTCCGCAGTGGAGCAGACATCCACCCATAGCCCAGGGAGGACCTTATGTGGGGGCAGGTAAATGCCTGAAGAAGGCTTTGACCCCATGGGAAGTTCATGCTGGAGCAGGTTCCTGGCAGGACCTGTGGACCTGTGGAGTAAGGAACTCTCACTGGAGCAGGTTTCCTGAAGGGCTGCACCGTATGGAAAGCACTCACATTGGAGCAGTTCATGGAGAAATGTGCTCTTGGGAAGGATGCACATTGGAGAGGTTCATGAAAGACTGTCTCCCATGGGAGGGATCTCAAGCTAGAGCAGGGGAAGAGTGTGAGGAGTCTTCCCGCTGAGGAGGAAGGAGCAATAGAAACAGCATGTGATGAGCTGACCACAATACCCATTCCCCATCCCCCTGGTCTGCTGGCAGGGAGGAAGTAGAGAATTCAGGAGTAAAGTTCAATCCATGAAGAAAAGAGATATGGAAGGATTATGTTTTAAAATTTAGCTTTTAATTCTCATTATTCTACTCTGATTTCATTGATATCAAATTAAAATAATTTGCCCAAGCTGAGTCTATTGTGCCCATGATAGTAAGCAGTAAGTCATCTCTCCCTGTCCTTATCTTGACTCATGAGCCTTTCATTGTAATTTCTCTCCCCTGTCCATCTGAAGAGGGGAAGTGATAGAATGGCTTTGATGAGAATCTGGCACTGAGCCATAGTCAACTCACCACAATAAGTCATCACGCTACCTTATTGCAATATATATATATTTTTTACACATATAGATGGCCTTTTAAAAATTTAAAAATCAGTCATCATGTTTTACTCCAAGCTGAAATTCAGCATAGTAGTTTCCAAATCAAGATGAATTACTGTTAATATTCTCTCATTTTACATTTTAGTTCATATTTCTTGGCCACTTTTAAGTTAAACAGGCACAAATTATGAACTTCTGGTTTCAGAAGCAGTAAGGATATTCCATATAAAAATGTAAGATGTTAGTAGATAATGGGACTTGTACTTAGGGCTATTTTTATATGTTCATATATATATATTAGCAAGTGATAAAACAATACAGTAACTGAGTTATGAAAAGATGCTAGTGATAACCAATTAGAGAAGATGGTGTCTTTTATGCTCCTGAACCTTTTGCTCCCTTCCTTACAAAGAAAAATCTGTTCTTTAGTTATCAGAACATTGACTTCATTTAGTAACATATTTCACATACTACTTTGATTAGAAAATTACTTTGTTTTAAAGTAAGAAGATTCCTTGAAAATTCTCTTCAAAATAATAGTATTCTCAGCTAGATAAAAAGATTAAATGTGCAAGCCATAATGATATGAGTATGCATTTACATGAGTAGGTGTCTTCTGAAGAATCAATAGAAATGTTCTCCAGGGTGAGCTTCAGTAGGTCAGATGTTTGAAATATTTTAAGTTTTGTGCACATCACCTACAGTCACATATCCCATATGACACCCACATGACACCCTCCCATGTACTGACACATGCAGAAAATGAACTGACACAAGCATAAAGGACACCTCTGAGAGTTTTGTTCTAGTAGGGACTGCAGAGCTGTGCCCTGCATGTACAGAGAATCAAATGTGCAATTATGCCATTTTTTCTCAAGTAAAGTGGTACCCACATGACAATTATATCAAATACATTGCTAAAAATTACCACAAATGCAAAAGAAGATTGAATTATGGTTGCTATGGAAACTGTAACATGCAGTTTCCTGACTTGATGAGCACAAAATTTCAGCCTTAATATCACACTGATACACATTTTGCTTTTTTTTTTTTAATGGTTGAATAGATGAAGATGGAGTTTGTGTATAATAACATACCCATTCAAGTTACACTTCTCTGACATGACACCTAGCATCTTTTGTTAGTTGGAGTATACATATAGAAGTTTACGGATGCTTTATTATAGAAATGCTGCAGAGAAGAACTAAATGTTCTAAGCACATTTCTCCAAAAGGAACTTGAATATCTAGAAAGTATATTTTATAGAAAGTCTGTGAATGTTCATGGACATACAGAAAAGAACCTCAGGTGAAACACAAAAATCTTGGAACAAGCCCAGTAAAGAGGTTGAAATTTATTTACATAAATGTGTGTAAGCCTTGAGTTAGGCTGATTATCAAGTGTCACCTCTGGGTTTTACATGCAGTTACCCTAAAGTGGCATACACTTCCCCAGGTAGATAACTATGGCACATTAAGTATGAAAACCTGTGTCATAATAAAATTTCATTTGAGAATAAATGATTTGAGAATCTGGTTACTTACTCGTGCAGAAAAGTCCAGCAGCACAGCCATAGCTGAGATGATAGCATTGAAGTAGGCAATTCTAGAACCTGATACCATTTAGGTATGCCTACATGGAGTTTATCATCTCTGGCACTGAGTTTTGTGCTGTTATGACTAGACTGTTAGTGGTACCTTATGCAGATAATTTAAAGCTTGTCCAGTTTGTCTATGTTACACTGCATTAACATGACTTGCTAACATGCCCTGAAGTATTAATGCATTAGGAAATAATAAAATGCTTAGGAACCATGACACAATGTAAGACTCAATGTAATTATTGTTTTCCATGATCTTGTGTCGTGATGTTAAGGGAAGCAAAACACCTTTTGGTGGCAAAAAAAAAGGAAGTACATCTTGAGAAAATGATTGAAAATGTGTATGAAATAGGGTGAGGAACCATAAAATTACATTTGTTATTGTGAGTATATATGCAAACGCAGTACTAGAGCTCTCAAGACAGAGGCTGATAAACAATTCAAGCCTAGACTAGGGTTGTTTGAACGAGCCATTGCTAATAGTGCTGTTCAGGTAGAAATGTTTTTGCACGGTATAGTATACACAACACTCAGGTACTCTTACTCTGTATTACCTTGATCTGAACAATGTTACACAACAGTGTTCAAAAATGTGTCTTGAGTATTGTCTATAAAATGACTCTTAGCAGATTTGGCTTTACTGGACCTTCTTGCATTAGCAATAACACGTCCAGCTAAGTCTCAGTGTTAGTTGTTTCTGCAATTAATGTTGCTGCTGGCATGTAACATAACAGCAGCCTTAACTCCAGTCTAAGTTATCAAAAGTAACTGCACAAGATTCTGAATATTCAGACTGTAACAACAGGAGGACACCAAAGCTACATAGAGAAACCTTGGTTTTCACTTACAAGAAGAGTAAATGTGAAATTGTCATGGTTTAACCCCGGCCAGTAACTAAGCAGTACACAGTCCAGTAGTACCAGGAGGAGAACTGGAGGAGAAAAAGAAGTTGAGATAAGAACAAGTAAATAACTAAAGTAAAATAAACAATAATAATAACAACAATAAAAAATAACAATAGTCATGAAAAAGAACAGGAAAAAAAAGAGAGAAATAAAGCCCGAGGAGAAGAAAAAAAGTGATGCTCAGTGCAATTGCTCACCACCTGCTGACCAATGCTTTAGTGGTGATCTGCCCCTTCCCATCAACTCCTCCAAGTTTATATACTGGACATGATGCTCTATGGTATGGACTAGCCCTGTGGCTAGTTCAGATCCACTGTCCTGGCCATGCTCCCTCCCAGCTTCTTCTGTATCTCCTTGCTGGCAGAGTGTGGGAAACTGAAAAATTCTTAACTCAAGATAAGCACTACTTGGGAACAACCAAAACATCAGTGTGTCATCTATGTTATTCTCATACTAAATCCAAAACTGGTACAGCCCTGTACTGGCTACTTGGAAGAAAAGTAACTCTCTCTCTGCTGAAACCAGGACAGAAATATTATTTAGAATCATAGAATGGTAGAGGTTGGAAGGGACCTTTAGAGATCATCTAGTCCAACACCCCTGCAGAAGCAGGGCCACCTAGATCAGGTCACATAGAAACATGTCCAAGCAGGTCTTGAAGATCTCCAAGGAAGGAGACTCCACACCCTCCCTGGGCAGCCTGTGCCAGGGCTCCCTCCCTCTCACACTAAAGTAGTTTTTTCTTATATTTAAATAGAACTTTTTGTGTTCCAGCTTCATCCCATTACCCCTTGTCCTGTTGGACTGTTTAATTAGCATATTGATTCATTTTTAGAGCAAACATTATAAAATAAAAGCCTTGTTTAATAAAAAAGAAATTGAATATTAGCACAGTATTTTTGGAAAAGTGTTCCGAGATCAGATTGCTTAGAGCCTTCTGCAACCTGACCTGGAATGTTTCTGGGGTTGGGGCATCTGACACCTCTCTCCGCAACGTCTTCCAGTGTGACACCACCCTCATTATAAAAAAAGTCTTTCTTACATCTACTTTAAACCTACTCTTTTTTNGCTCACCACCTGCTGACCAATGCTTTAGTGGTGATCTGCCCCTTCCCATCAACTCCTCCAAGTTTATATACTGGACATGATGCTCTATGGTATGGACTAGCCCTGTGGCTAGTTCAGATCCACTGTCCTGGCCATGCTCCCTCCCAGCTTCTTCTGTATCTCCTTGCTGGCAGAGTGTGGGAAACTGAAAAATTCTTAACTCAAGATAAGCACTACTTGGGAACAACCAAAACATCAGTGTGTCATCTATGTTATTCTCATACTAAATCCAAAACTGGTACAGCCCTGTACTGGCTACTTGGAAGAAAAGTAACTCTCTCTCTGCTGAAACCAGGACAGAAATATTATTTAGAATCATAGAATGGTAGAGGTTGGAAGGGACCTTTAGAGATCATCTAGTCCAACACCCCTGCAGAAGCAGGGCCACCTAGATCAGGTCACATAGAAACATGTCCAAGCAGGTCTTGAAGATCTCCAAGGAAGGAGACTCCACACCCTCCCTGGGCAGCCTGTGCCAGGGCTCCCTCCCTCTCACACTAAAGTAGTTTTTTCTTATATTTAAATAGAACTTTTTGTGTTCCAGCTTCATCCCATTACCCCTTGTCCTGTTGGACTGTTTAATTAGCATATTGATTCATTTTTAGAGCAAACATTATAAAATAAAAGCCTTGTTTAATAAAAAAGAAATTGAATATTAGCACAGTATTTTTGGAAAAGTGTTCCGAGATCAGATTGCTTAGAGCCTTCTGCAACCTGACCTGGAATGTTTCTGGGGTTGGGGCATCTGACACCTCTCTCCGCAACGTCTTCCAGTGTGACACCACCCTCATTATAAAAAAAGTCTTTCTTACATCTACTTTAAACCTACTCTTTTTTAGTTTAAAGTCATTACCCCTTGTCCTATCACTACAGACCCTGCTACGAAGTTTGTCTCGATCTTTCATGTAGACCCATTTTAAGTCTTGAAAGGCTGCTCTGAGGTCTGCCAGAGCCTTCTCTAAGCTGAATCACCTTGACTCTTGCAGCCTGTCTTCATAGGAGATGTACTCCAGTCCCCTGATCATTTTAGTGACCTTTCTCTGGACCTGCCCTAACAGGTCCATGTCTTTCCTGTGTTGAGAACTCTGGATGTATTTGTGTGAAATGCAGAATTCTACAACTTTCATGGCATTTAACATAAATATTTTGAAATTGTTGCCAGTAGAGGTCTTTTAAATTGTTTTTCAAGTGTCAGTCATCAAACAGTGAACTGCAGTAATGGCATAGGTCATCACTTCATTACTAAAACAGTGCAGAGTTTCAAGTAAAAAACAAATAGGATTTAGGCTATTAGTTGTCCAATTGTCTGTTTAACATTTTTAATAAGAAAATTTACATGTCTGTAAATGAGTGTCAAGGAAATGATTTGATCCAAATTTTCAGTGGCTGACTGCTGGCAGAAGGTGATGGTGTCACCTGTAACTCAGCTAGTTCTAATTTATCTGCCTCTGCTCCTGATAGCAATGAAATTGCTGTGGTATAGGTTCAGTTATCAAACATCTGTGATTATGTATACTTTCAAAGCTAAATCTCAAATAATTTTTTGTCAAAACCAATAAAGTCATCAATAGCAAATTTTTCTCTCATCTGAGAAATATGAAATAAAGTTTGTAGGTTAAAAAAATCTTTCAAATATTTCCCTTTGCCCTGAGGTGAAAGGCAGGAAGGATGCTGTCATTTGATCACAGCCACTGAATACAAACATAGTCGCTATTCCATCTGATGTTGTAGATCCCTTCCAACTGGAAGTACTCTCTCGTCTCTTCCCTCTGAAATGGCAGTAAAGTGAAGAGGCAGTTAAGTAGCTTAAGAGCAAAAATTACAGATTTGTTCATTTCTTTTCACTAGTTTTAGTAGGATGGGCAAAAATATAAAGCACCATGTGGGATCTACATTGTGTCACAGAACTCTTGTCAGGGAATAATCCCAAATCACTGCAGCTCTGTTGAGTTTGTAGTGCCACTGTGTCTGAACTACCCGTTTGCAGGCACCACCAGATGTTCAGCTATTTCTCAGAGGTGGAGACACAGTATCTCTCATCCTGAAAGTTTTCTGTCTTATTCAGCTCCTCCTTACTAAAATACTTTCTCTCCTGGCTAGGGAACAAGCTGGAACTTAAGAATTTCCAAAGGAATACAAGTAAGAATTTCTTCACTGTGAGGGTGATGGAGCACTGGCACAGTCTGCACAGATGGATTGTTGAGTCTCCTTCTCTGAGGACATTCAAAACCCAGCTGGACGAAGTCCTGTGCAGTCTACTCTAGGAGGTCCTGCTCTGGCAGGGGAGTTGGACTAGATGATCTTTTGAGGTCCCTCCTAGCCCTTGAGATTCTGTGATTCTTTGATCTGTGTTAGTTTTCCTTTCTATTTGCAGCACTGACTGTAAAGCACTTGTGCAGCTGTGCACTGACTGAGTCTTCTCTTTTCAGCTGAAGATTAGGATTGTTTGTTATGGTTTTCAGAAAAGTACAAGTAATTTATAGTTAAGTACCGTATAGTTACTATCTTAAAATAATTATTTTAGTGTTGAGTGGAAAGAAGAAAGATGTTCATACTCCTAATTACCACAATTCCTCTTCCCCACAAGCCAGATGAAGCATTTATGCTTTTATGCTATTTTGGTACAAGAGGAGGGACAAAAAGCAGTTGAGGGATTTTGTCATAGTTTGAATCACAGTAACACAAAGCCATCACAATGACTTTCTGATTGTCTCCTGTGTACTCTTGTGTATAGGTTATGCAAGGAAGAATTATAACTGACATGGCAGTGTGCGTTTCCTGTTGTGTAGTAGCTCTGCCTGTTCTGCTAACATTCTCATGAGAAACAGTGCCTAGTTCTGGGGCTTCATTTATTCCCCTCAGTTTGAGATATGTGTTCTTGAAAAAGGAGAGATGAAGAAACCATCAGGTTCCTTTTTAAACTGATTTCACAAAAGCTTAATTAAATGGTGGTTTGATCTTATGCAGCACAAACATTATTTTCCTGGCAGAAGTAACAGTGGGACTTCAGGTTGAGTAGCACTTTCCTGCAGAGGTTTGGACATGTTTCCTTGGCATATCTGCTGTAAAAGATTGGAGTTTCACTTGTATCCTTACAAAAGACATGCATTTGCATTTAACCGAGAACTGTAGCTCCAAATGCCTAAAGGTCTGTCTTTGAATGCTGAAATTGATATCTATATCCTGCTGGATGTGGGATAGAACTCCTTACAGGCACATATAGGCCCTATGCCACTTAGAGTGCACAGATAGATCTTATCCTCCTTTCAAATCCAGTGGTAGGTGTTTGTTCTTAGTGCTATGAGGAATGCAGATCTCTTGAAAATTATCTCTTCAATTAGTTGTTTAGAAATATAATGGCTGCTGTGTATCAGAATATTAGGAAGACTGCTGTGAATTGCTGGCAAGTTCAGGACATCCAGGCACACCTGAAGAGTTTAAAGAAAAGCAAGCTGATATATAAGAGCTTCCTACTCATCCCTTTCAGCTTTTCTTAAATTCATATTTCAGTCTCCATACAGCTCTTATGTTGATGTCATAAACCGAGCAGTTTGGTATGACATAATTCCAGCCTCTTTGAATTAGTGGTGGCAGTTAGATTACTATTATTGATAGTGCCTGCAGGCAGGGAACCATTAAGGTGTCATAAACTTAGCAACCTCTTATGACATAATACTAATCTTTTTAAATTCGTTGTTACCCAAGGGTCCCTACTCTAGTGCCTGGTATATGCATGAGCACAGGATGAGACTTATTCTAAGAACTGCTAAACTTTGTATTTCTTGCAACATTTGATTAATAGTTACAGCAGCGCATACAACAGATGTATTTTCCATTTGATGCTCATAAGTAGAAGATAACATGCAATATGAGAATAGATCTTTGAAAGTTTTCATAGTATAATTATGCATGAATGAGTGATAAATGGATAAATTAGGAATGAAACCATACATAAGAAAATCAGGATTTTGAAAAAAATGTGATTCTAAAGCTGTCAACAATGGTCAGCTTACAGATGATTATGGTTGTCTCCTTACAGGTATCAACACATTTTTGCATGTAATGACTAGAGGCCAACTTAAATAGGAGGCTAAATCCTAAATACATAGGATAACAATTATAATTTGCATAATAATTCTCAATTTTTAGACCGGTGAATGGGAAGGGAGGAGTGTTCAGATGTCAGGGCACAGTGGTCAGAGTATAAGGAGTATAAGGAAGTTTGGCAAATTCTTGTTTGCTGTTGATATTCTGTGTGTGTCAGAGTAGTGAGTCAGGGCTATTAGCATGTGTGTGAAAGCTCACTTAGAAAGGACGTGCTTTTGATGTATTAGCTAGCTAAAAATTCGAAGAGAAGTTTGGCAGAATTCTTCAAAGGGTCAGAAACTTTAACTTTTTTTCAAATAACATCAGAAATTCCTTGGACTCTTTGAGGTATGAAACATTTTAAATCTTTAGCCCTAGAAAATGTCTCCATGGCAAATCAAGCATTTTTCTCAGTATCTGAAAATGGCACCATTTTCTGTGCTGTAGGCTTTAATTCAGCTTTTAGGTATATAAAACTCTGCTGATTTTGAACAGCAGGTTTGGAAAAACATTTCTCAGAGAGTTTATAGAGTGTATGGATTGTGGATAATGTACATAGCTAAAGAGATAAACCAGACACCATACTGAATTTCATCTCTTTGTGAGCAGCCAAATGCTTGGTGACTAAGTTTGGAATTGAGACTTAAATGCAGAAACAGGCAAGGAACAACACTACAGTAAGGTAAGCTGGATGATGTATCATCAAAACCAGCCTGTTCAGACAACTAAGCTATCAAAACAGGAATCCAGCAGGTAGTGCATATAGAAAATGATTTTTGAAGGAATGTTGAATGAAATTTGAAAGTCACAGTTAAGTCAAGTGAGGTATAAATACTCACTTGCCGTTAGTATTGTGATGACAGTAGAAGGATAGAGAACCAGTCAATCAGAAAACCACCAGGTATCAAAACCTGTAAATAAACCACACAGTGGACAGCATTAGAGAAATTAGCCAGCCTAATGTCAGTGGTTGTAAGGCAAACCATTTAAAACAACCATAAGAAACAGATCTTGCTTTTCTGTGACTCTTTTGAAGATGCTAAGAGTAAACAGAACTAAAAAATTTATGTATTAAGGAATAATAGGTTGTTGACTTTACTGATTTTTGCTTATTTTCTTCAGTAGCAAGAAACAAAACATCAAGAAAATAAAGTGTCTCCTACTGTGTTGTTCACCTGCTGCCTATTGGTGTTGCTCTCCTGCCGTCTTCTCCATCTGCTTTAAATTCATTTCTGAAATGTGCCATCCTTAAAAATAAGTTCTTATTAATTTCATAAGGAACAAATTAAGAAATAGCAAACACAGACACATTTTGTTGAATTACAAGCAATTAGAACACAATGGGAAAAGGAACAGGGAAGAAAAACATTATACCAATTATGAGTATTAAAAAAAAAATAATCTGTCAGATCCTGAGAGTCATATAAAATTTTTAATTTATCTTTTCCTGGGAAAACTGCCATTCTAATTAATGAAAATTTTTATTAGTGATGGCTTTAGCATTTTACTTAGTGTAACTAAAAAACTGTCTAAGATTAAATAGTAGTTGAGAAATGTGATAGTACATTAGTCGTGAAATAAGATGGAAAAAATAGTGTAAGTCAGTAACAGCCTCACTTTTATTCAACTGCTTTGCATTTTATATACTTTGTTTACCTGGAAAATGAAACCTATCCATGTCTGCTAATTGAACCTTCCTTTTCTTTAACCCTTCATATGTTTCATACATACATAGTCTTTTAGCTAATGGATAATTCTCTTCCCATTTCAAGTTTATTAATATCCAGTATAATTTTTAACATCCATTTCCTCACTTTTTATGGTAAGGAGTCTCCCCTGCTCACATTTATTTCAATGACTGGATATTATACATTTCTCGCCTATGATTATTGGTTAT
The DNA here is from genome assembly GCA_013401255.1 of Urocolius indicus. NCBI lineage: Eukaryota > Metazoa > Chordata > Aves > Coliiformes > Coliidae > Urocolius > Urocolius indicus. The sequence goes on along the minus strand of WBNH01001720.1, from coordinate 40,423 downwards.
GAAGGCGTATTGCTGTAGAAATGTTGTGCTTCTGTGGTTACATAAGTTTATTAAAAAATAAAAATCCATTAAAATTACTGAAATAGTGTGCTTTTACAGGGTGAGTGTTGCCTCTAAGTTAAGAGAGCTTATCAGAAACTAAGGGCAAAAGCTATTTTCCTCAGTTTGCTCCAGCTTTATGTAGCAGTACAGTTCAACCAAAGTGGAAGTGAATCTAAAGAGGATGGTGGTAATTGAAGGGTAGATTGCATCCACTATGAAATTTTTTTTTTAAGAATTGCAACCTTTTCCACTGTAATATGTCGTAGTAGTAGTGTGGCTTTGAAATTAAGCATGATGAAATTTACACACTATGTTAACCTTGCATAAAGGTTAGGAAGGAAAAAAAATCTCCATGTAAAATGTGTCTTAATTTCATCTTTGAGTATGCCGACTGAAGCTGCTGGAACGGCCTTTAGCCCAAGCAAGAGTGACTGCAGGAGACGTTTATTGAGTTCTGAATACTCCTGCATGCTGAGGTCTTACCATTAGTTAACATGGTGACCTCCAGTAGGTCATTTGACTTTGGCCTTCAGTTCCTCATTCTGTTTAAATATGATCATATAATCATAGAATCATAGAATGGTAGGGTTTGGAAGGGATATTTAGAGATCATCTAGTCCAATTCCCCTGCAGAAGCAGGTTCACCTAGATCAGGTCGCACAGGTATGAAAGAGACTCCACACCCTCCCTGTGCAGCCTGTGCCAGTGTTCCGTCACCCTCACAGTAAGATAGTGCTTTCTTCATACTCCTCTTACCATCTCCACTTACTCTTTTCTGTGGTATTTTTACATAATTGGCCTAAAAAGTCATCATTTTACTTACTTTATATTTGTATATAATTAGGGATAAATTAGACTTGCCTCTTCTACTGGCTAGAGTAGCACTTTACTTTCTGGACAAGTGACTGTCAACAGGTGAATTTTTATAAAGTTCCACTAGACTTGTGGAGAAGAGTTTTCCACATTGCAGAAAAAAATAGATTCTTTCTTTCATTACTTTTCTTTTTCTGCAGAACTAAGGAAATATCCAGGAGCCCTAGAATGTCTTAAAATTGGAACGATCACTTTTATTAACAGTATGAAAACATATTTGGGGGGTTGCTTATGCTGTCAGGTAACAAAGGACACTTTGAAGAAATTACAAATGAAAACCTCTGATTTCTACATCTACTGTAAATTTAAAAGATTCAAGAAAGCATTTCAATCATGCATATACCATACTACAGAATGCTCTTTGTTTAAGTTTGGTCTTTCAAGAGAGATTTGGAACTTCTAAAAGTCTGGTAAAAACACCTTTCTTACATTTGATGTAACTATTTGAATAGACCAAAAGAAGTCAACCAGTTCTCAGTGCTTAATAGAAATTCTTACAGAGTTTGTAGATGCCTTAAGATTTTGGGCTGGCAAGTACGAACAAGCATTAGTTTGAACCGTGATTATAACCTTGAGCCGAGATGACCTGTCAGTCTGATAAAATGTTCTGCTTGGAATGTGGTGCTGTAATGTAAATGTCATGGTTTGCAATGCTACTTCTGCCTAGAAAGTCTACGCTCCAAGCGCTGAAACAGTGATTTTATTACATGACTGCAAGGGAAAAAGCAGATTACTTGAAATCTTCTCTCCTATCTGTTTTGTCTCATGCTATGTAATCCAGTAACGTGCAAGACTTAACTTGTCAGTCAGCAGCTACCTTGATTCGTAGAAGTAGAGAATTATATGTCATGTAATAATAGCATTACCTAGTTTTAAAAATACCATTGTAACAAATAGTTTATCATTCATATTTAGATCTTGGAGTTTTCAGAGTCTCACTGCCAAGGGCTTTCTTTACATACTTCCTTTCTGGACTAAATGTAGTGAGGAAAAGCCCTGTCTCTTTTTCTTGGTGTCATTAGGCTTACGCATGTACAACTTGCACAGAATTTAATTTACTGAGAAAATATTGGTTTCGTAGTTGAGCTTAACCAGTGTTTTTTTTTTGTCTTCAGTGTTTTAATACTTGTCTAGTTCATTGCATCTTTTACAAGTTTCATGGATTAAAGTCACACTTGCTGTCAACAACCAAACCAGAAGAATCAGGAGGATAATGTAAAGCTTTGTGGGTTTAGATTAGGACAATTTATTAAAACAGCACAAGAAGAGAACAAAAAGCCCAAACAGCAGCAAAGGAGGATACAAAGCAAGTGGTGCTTGGTTGCTGCTGCTCACCACCTGGAACCCAACATTTCGTCCTCACCGAACAGCTGAAATTCCTGTCCCTGGCAGCTCCCAGTCAATATACTGAGTGTGAGTCTGGCCTCAGAGCTTGGGGTCTGCTGAAAATTAACCCTATCCCAGCCAAACCCAGGACAACAAGTTACAGTAAAATTTGTATATATATTCAGCAAAAAAAATAAATAGATCAAGTTAAAACTGGAGAGAGCTTTTAGGTTTTAGTGCAGCTCTTCTGTAATCCTGCAGAGAGTTAATATGTTCTGTCCCACTGAAAATGGAGGAGCTGACATGGTTACTGTGTCTTATATGTATCACAGAACTGTAGATTCATTGAGGTTGGAAAGGGCTGCATAAGGTCACGTGGGACGAGGATGTACTCAGACCATGACCTCAGTGTGGCTCAAGGCATTGTCCTGCAGTATTTTGACTAGCGCTATGGGTTGCATACTCCATAAACTCTCCAGGCAATTTGCTTCAATGTTTGACAAATGTTACGATGGAAAAAAACTGCTTCCTAAAACCTACCGGGAATTTTATGTGTTTGAATGTCTGTTTTCTTCCATCCTGTCAAGATGCTTTGCCATAAAAGCCTGACTTTACCTTCTGTAGACTCTTTAGGTAGCTTAAGACACCAATAAAATCTTTGGTTAGCATTTTCTTCCCAAAACTCAGCATATCTATTTCTCTCAGTCTCTCTTTTTATGACTTGTACTGCACCCCCTGATAATCTTGATAGCTCTCTTCAGCGTTTTTCCTTTATGCTTGTCTTGTACTGGAAAGCCCATTTCTGGTCTCTCAAGTGCAGAATAGTTAAAGAATCACTTTTCTCAACTGTTGGCTGTACTATTACTAACACAGCCCAGGAGCTGGTCTGATAGCAGTTTAAAATGCTTTCGTTTTTGTGGCAATAGTAGCTTCAGTATATTTCTGAGTATATGTAAACCTGTACGTGCCTTGTGTTCTTCTATTAGTCCATGTAGTAAGTCTTTTAGCATTTTTTATTTGTAAAAATTATGTTTATATAAGTGACAATTTTTGATAAAATATTCAGAGGCTTTTGTGGTCTAAATCTGCTATGTTTCTCAGCACCATATGATGTTGATTCAGCATTCAAGCTATTAGAAAAAAGAAATGATGCCAAATAAGTTTGATGGGAATGCATGAGATTTTACAATTTCTAAAGAGAAGGAAATACTTGGACTCTTTTTCATTTAATAATCTAAGGACATATGTAAATGACACATAGGACGAAATTCTGTTCTAGGCAATTGCCCTATGTAAGTTCTAATTCAAATCCAATTTAAATGAGATAGAACAGAGTCACCAAAATAAAATTGATGCTGAATTGCAACATAAATAACATAAAACTTAGGTAGACAGTACAATGAATTGAGAGTATGTTCAGATGGAATTTGCTTCTCATTGCTTGACGGTACTTCTATAAGTTGATGGCAGTCGCTGTAGTTCCTTTCGTAATCACAAGTAGAAATGGCCATCTCCAGAGATGTCTAAGAAAGGTCAGACCATTTGCTCTCTGGAGATGCCTCTGTGTTGACTACACATAGCCTAAAGTTACCTGCTGAAGATTACCTGATGAAATTAGATGAGATCAATCTTTCTCACACAAATTTTTGAAAACACTCAGGTGTACTTTTAAATATGTGCTGGAAGAAGAGAAATTTTGTGGGTTTTTTTGGCCAAATTACTCTTGCTTTGCATTTGAAGAGTTTAATTTACCCAGTTTTCAAAATAAGGATACTATTCTTCTGAGAAGCACCCCACCGTAAAGCTCTGTTTATAATATAGTTAATGTTTTAAACTGGGATCCATGATTTCTTAGTTAATACTAGTAGTGTCAATGTATTTATTAAATAATAATTTAGATATTTTTGTAAGGTGTGAGCAACAGTATTTAGAAAGAATATTCAACCTACTTCACTCTGATTGATGTGTTCCTTGATAAATTCTTAGTTACATCACTAGTCTGCAGATATACATGTGTACCTGTGACTAACAACATACACCGATACTCTACCTGATCTGGGATGTATTGACATATTTATTGATAAATGAATTTTTTCCTCATTTTTTTCACTATCTTACTGCATGAGTTTTATTCAAACAGAAGTGATCATATGTCAATTCATTTTCTGTTGTTTACAGCTCTATAACACCTCTCCAACAAATAAGGCAGTACACTATGTAGATTCAAGAAGCAGATACTATTTTTTTTTTACCATGACAGCAAATGCAACCAAATTTATATTTCTTTGTCTTCTTTCTGTTTTTATTAAAATAAACTCATTTTTGAACAATGTGCTTCTCAGTACTAAGTCTTACTGCCAGGTGTTGCACAGGTTTTAAAATTCCTTGATTTATGAACTAAGACTATGTTTTGGCTTAGCAACTTGAAACATCTGATAATTGCAAGGCTGTGTCAACTAGCACAGTTTTACTGTAGTAGAAGAAAAAAAATATGTGTGCTGTATGAGTATACTGAATACTTTGAGCAGGTATGTCAGTGCCCTACATTAACTAGTTATTAACAGAAATGCATTTATGTAGCAATGATCTTAAAAATTTTTTTCAAACATTCTTACTGGCCTAATAACTTTGACTAAGAATTACTTGCACATTCTTTAAAATACAGATCCACCTTTAGGAACAGTCCTATTTATATTCCCACACACCAATATTCCATAAAGAAAGTGAAACATGGTATTTTTCCAATAAACTCAGAATAGTAATCTCAGATATGCATGATTTATCATTGCAAAATATCAGTATAGTAACTAAAATATTTAAAGCTCCGGTACTGCTTTCAAATGGCATAGACTCGGTGCCTAGGTATTTGTAAGTTTAAATTCCTTTGTCAAATTAATTCCCAAATTTGAAAAAAATACCCTTTATCAGGATGTTATCGTTTCTTTAGTGGCAATGCAGAGAGAGGTTTTGGCTACTAGATGACTTGCATCACTTTGCTGAATCACACTAGAACCTTTCCAGATATTTCTCTCTGCATTTGAAAAAGGAAGAAGGGAGTGAGGTTATCTACAGGACTGAGAACCCATGTACGTAAGAGAGGGAAAGGAGTCACTGCTGTAGTCTGCAGTCTGTGGGTAGGCTGATCCTAACATTTCTCACTGCTAGGTGCATTTTAGGTATATTTATATGTGAGAGTTGAATTGTATGGGATTAAGCAAAAACAAGAGGGAAAGAAACTGAAAAAGGTTGATACTGGAACTAAGTTCCATATGAATTTGGGAACTTGCTAAATTCCCTTATAGTGAGTGAAATAATTATGTTTATTATGAAAAAAATACAAGAATAAAAGTATAGCTAGGAATTGGCTCTCTCCACTCTAGAGTGATACTCTTGATGTGACACCGGCCAGTTCTAAGAGCTTCAGATGTTTTAAGACCTTGATTGTAGACTAACGCTTCTGGTAGTTCATTTCTGAATCTGTTTAATCTTACACAGAATCATTCAAGAAATTGGTCCTAAGATGTATTAGTAACTTTCTGCCTATCATACAGTTGAGTTTATTCATACCTGTGCTGCATGCAGTTATTAGCATGATCAATATAAAAGCTTTAGTGTAGGCCATGTGAGTGACTAGATTTCTCCTATGGATATGATCACTGGATCTTTTGTAACACCACAGAACAGACAACTGCATTTTTAAATATTAGTCAAATTATCTCTACAGAGTAAATTGCCTGGTATTTAGTTTGCCTACTTTGAATGCCTAAGATCTGAGGCTGCTTTGCAGTGATTTGAAATCTGTGTTTCCAGGGAGTTATTTCAAACCAGATATTTAGCCACTAAATTGCATTTCTGTCTCAACTTCTCACCTATATAGGAATGTCTCTAATGACTATATTGAGAGAAATGACAATTATGGTTATACAGCAGATAGATGCTATTAATATAACGCTGTCTCACCAACGATCAGTAAAACTAGACAAATATCTCAGTTTTAGTCAATGAATGGTCCAGGTCCTTAAGAAATTAACTCATTCATTGTTTTCAGAATGTGGATTTCTGAACCCCTAGATATAAAACAAAATATGAAATATTTGGTAAGATGAAACTTGAGCAACAGCAGAACAAGTCTCACCTACTTTAAATAGGAGAGTATACAAGTGTTGTCATAAAGTTTTATTAGTAATTCCTTTACTTTTTGAATAAATAATTTGTAACATCATGGGTGTAAATGTCCTGGCATTTGTTAACATCGAGGTAAGTCTGTGATAGTAAAACAAGATAAGCGGCTTGACCAAAGGGAGTCTTCCGTCTCATTCCCAGACTTAAGCGTGGGGAAGTATTTTGCTGCTATTACTCACCGATACTGTAATCAACTAGTGGAGACACAATGGATTTTTTTTTTCTTTTGAAGTATCCTATAGAGAACTGGCAGCTGTTTTCCTCAAGGCTCACATTCTTCTAATCCATCCTTAAGAGGAAATCAATACGGATTCTCTCAGAGGCTTTCAAAGCTGTCTACCATGTCAGGTGGAAAGATCAAGAAGAAACAGCTTGTTTCAAGAAACTAGGGATGTCAAGAAACTTCAGTAGGCTATGGACCTGTCTTCTTTCTTATTAGATTTACTGTTTTCAAAAAAGTAAAAAAAAAAACCAATATAAAAAAGAATCTCTTCTCAAAAGTAGTTACCTCATCATTATGACTCACCTTCAGAAGTTCTTTGCCTTCCCACCTGATAGTCAGCAAGCCAGATAAGTCAATAACTGAAACAATGCCCTCCTCCTTCCCTTTGTTTTTAAAATACTGAATGGTATGATTTTTATTTTATAGCCAAGAAGTCACAAAGCAGGCTCTCTATTCTAGTACAGCAAAGAAAACTCAAAAGTCTCTGAGTTGTTAATAATAAAGTCATAAAAATAGAACCCCCAGGTGTTCTAAAATATGAAAAGAACAGAATTTCTAGTAACTGAGGAATCAATTGCAACTCTGGAATAATTTTCTAGCTCAACATTTCAGACTTAATAGTGAACAGTTTTGTCATTTGCTCCTTAACTCTCCAGGTCAAAGAAATTCTGAAATTTATTCTTTCACTTTTTTACAAAGAATCTAGTCTCAGAAGCCCCTTACATTAGTATCTTAAACACTTAACAATGCCTCAGCAAAAAACTGGACATGCAATCTAATTAAAGGTAATTCTTATATATAGGCTGTGTTTTTCCTTTTCTGCATAAAAGCTCTGGTTGTCTTTCTAATGTCCTAAAAAAAGAAAGTGTAAAGACAAGATAAGAAAGAAGAGGTGTAGAAGGGGAAATGAACTGGAAGTACACAATAGCTAATAAGAGCTATTCTGCAATGTTATGTCTTCTATAAATTTTTATATGAAATCTCAGGGAGCCTTGAAAAGGAAAAGCTTTTATTGTTAAGGAGTTAATATACTATTCAAGAGATATGCCTGTCTTCGTTCCCATATGAAAAAAAAACTTGTTACCAGTTTTGAATGCATATTTCACTGCTTTTTGGATGACCAGCTTTTATCTAAGTATGGTGCAATGAATTTTATTAGACTAGTCATTATTGTAAATAACTGAAGTAAGTTCAAGGTCCGGTTTTGAGAAAGAATAAGACTAAAATAACAAAGCAAAATAAGATACTTCATACTTTCACTTATCAGACAGCTTAGTCTAGAAGGGCTGGACTTCAATGAGTAAAGGTCATAAATGAATTTTCAGGGTTCCAACAATGAACCATACTGTATCCAAGTGAAGGATTCAATCCTGCCTCTAGCATTAAAATAAGGTAGTAATGTTGCTGGTCATGGCTGGTAAATCAAAGCAACAGTGCTGAAAACATTTTTCTGCCCCTGAGAGTTATGTTATTTTTACCTCTTAAGTTTATGTAGGTGTTTGAAAGCGTGTTCAGATGTGTAATTGCTTTATATTTTCTTCAGGATGGATTTTTAATTTAAAATTACTCATGCATAAGGTTAAGCAACTTGGAAGGGGATAATTTTGTTTCCAAATGTGTTTTTCCAAAGGTATCTTAAATGTTGATCTTATTCACAGTTAGAAAAATGTTCTCTGCTTCTGGAGAACGTTGCTTGTGTGCCTTCCCTAGGCTGTGTGTGCCTGCCAGGAAGCAATGATTTTATGGGGCAGTTTCTGACACTGTGTAACCTCACTTGCTTTTGGAAAAGGTTTGAAAATCTATCACAGATGAGAAAGTGCTTCAAAATTCTGTTTCTGAAGGAGATACTATATAATGGTGTAAAAGCTCTTCATGATACCTTGCCTTATGAAAGAGATGCTTCTCAGAATGCTCACTGTGATATCCCTCAAAGGGATGTTGATCCTCTATGCTTTTCAAAGTAACCTTGAGTTTCACATCAGCATTAACTTTTCATAAATCCTGGTGTTTCACATGGTGTACAAGGACGCTACTATCTTGTGGTATTGCTTTGTAACACTGATGTTTGTCTTGAGAAACCTCTGACTATACATCATTGTTTTTCAAGCAAAGAGGTTTAAGTAAAACATGGAAGAGACTAGTGTATTTCCATTTGTAATAACATGTTAAGAAAATAACACTGAAGAAGGGGAACATGATGATGAAGCAAAAAAGATGTGAGGGCAACAAGTAGAGCCAATCACCATGGCTCAAAAAAGTCATAATAAACAGAACACATTACATAAATGTTTATTATACATTGTCATGAGGATTGCCTATTGACACAAAATCTCTTTCAGCTGCCTGCGACATCAGAAAAACATTCCCAAATCATTCAGATCCAAACTGCATTTTTTCCTTCAGGACAAGCTGCATGATTCTCTGTGGTTTATGTCCTCAACATCACAGAATGTATGTATTAAGAAACAGTTCAAGCTAATAAAACCAAATCCAAAAGACCAATTTTAACTTGTGCTCTTTAGCTCAAGGTAATTTCAGTGTGTACATTTACTTTTATCTCATACTGAATATTACTAAAATTTGAAATAACTCTTTGACTGAAAATTCTGACATTTTAAAGCTTGCTTTCATTCTGAATGAAAACTAATATTGGATGACACATGATAAACTTCTGAGAAAGATCCTGATCTGTCTGTTTTCTTGTGCAAAATTTTTTTGTGAGTCCTCACATTATATTTGTGGTAATACTTGTGTGCTTCAGTTTATTTGTAATCTGTCCTGTGCAAATGCCTCATTTAATATCTATTTTGTTTTAGACAACAGAAGAGTATCCTTTCAGTGAAAAATACAGCCTAATTCTGTCATCCGTCACCATTCTTGTTTAGGAAGTAGGTCAGAGGTGTTCAAATTTTAGTCTCTAAAATGTATTTTCTAAGTGAATTACCTGTTTTCAAAGATTGGGAACACCTACTATTTACTGTTAGTCTCACAAAAATTCATTGCTTCCTCAAGCATTTAGTTAATTGACTTTTGATCCTGTACTTTGAAAATGCTGATGTTGTGTAGAATATGGATTTATTTATAGTGTACTTGCAAGATATATTAATATTCATTGTTACAACCCCTTGTACCATAGTAAATGCACTTAAAGAGAATTACACTGAAAATAAATGTTTTTGTAACCTGCACAAAGGAATGTTTTGATAACTTTCATAAAAATCTAATAAATAAAGCTCAATCATGTTGAAACCAGTTCACGTTCTCTATTCCCTACTTATTTAGTTCTCCATGTATAATTGGCTCAAAGAAGAATTCACCACACCAAGTGCAGATCTTGGTTTCAGAATCTCAGGCTCTCTTTAAACTGATTAGAAAGAGTAGTTACTACTTGAATAAACTTCACCTCATTCTTATGTACAAAACAGTTCAGTTGCATTGTTTCTGTTTCACTCCCTTAACATTGAGTGTAGGATGACTAGCTAATATGTACTGGAGATGCCTGAAATTAAGTCAACTGAATCACCTAAGTTTCAAAGTTTTGTACAGTCAGTTTTCCAGATGATCATTCAAAACGCGTGACTGTGACTGTAACTGACTAGCTCATGGCTGGATTTTATACAGACACAGGAGAAGGTCATGTACATTTCCCATTAGTTTTGTAAGGATATAATGCTCTTGTTTATGCAGTTTTCTTTAATACATGTTTTAGGGAATAGAAATTACTTTGAACACATTAAAAATAGTACATATTCAAATAAAAGTTTTCATGCCTGCTTTCGAACAAAACTGTGGATGTATTTTGCACATATATATATCTCTATATCTATCTATATCTATATAGTCCCTTTCTGCAACTGTGAACAGATCTATTTTAAAAGTTACAGAGCAAATTTGATCTTTGTGTAGACTGGGATAGAATAGAAAGAGAAATGCTTCTGTGCTAAGATAGCATTCATTAATCTTGTATGAGCAACAGACAAAATATTTGCTGCCTGAATTTCAAGAGAACATTGATTCTTGGACTGCTGAATGGGAATGTGATGAAAAGACAGTCTATCTTTTTTTTTTTGTCAGTAAGCAGGTTAAAGAATTAACTGCCTAAAAGACTATCACGAGGTGATCCCATAGTCATGAACAAAATATGCTATCCTGTTAGTAATATAACTGTAAACATATTGACAGCACCTAATCTGTTTAATACCTTAAATAATATTGATCTTCCTGTAAACAAAATTATGCAACTTAAAATACAGATTAATGTCAGCTAATAACTATTTTAGTACTTACTTTTGTCAAAAATCAATAGATATAATTTATCTATTTAATAATTTAGTCAAAGCTATTTTTTTGACTGAAATAGGAATATCTTTAAACATTGGAAAGAAAACCTACCTAATTTTCTAATGTAAAAATCTGAGTATTTCTGTAAACTGTAATTATAGTCTCCTCTGTGTTCACAGCATCTTTAAAAGAAGAAAAAACCAAAAGTTCCTGGTATTTTTCTAGAGGAAAATTTAAATTGTAATGCAATTAGATTAATACTTAAAAGAGTACTGAAATCACACATAATTATCACTATGATTTTCACATTAGTTCTATAGAATAGAAGTTATTTAACTCTACATCCAAAGAAGGAGAAGTAGTGTGGGAATATCCATTTTCATCAGAGGATCAAACCTTAATGCATGTTTTTGGACATCAGTTTCTTACTGTTTGAGGGATTCTAGACTAGACTCTGAATGCCTTGGGTTGCTTTCAGCTATGTTAGGCCTGGGTTGCAATTGTTGGAAGATTTACAATAGTGGTTTTTAGTGAAAATTCGTAAAAAAAAGTACTGCTATTCTCAGGGCTATACAATTAGTCATATTAAGAATTAGTAAAGTGCTGCAGAAGCGTTGCCTCTTTAATGCTTAGTCTTATGTCTGTTAAAATTAATATGCAAGGGGATTAAATGTTTTGCATTCAACAGGTGAAGGGGCATTATTCTTTGACCTTGGCTTTCTGCACAGCATATCTACCACACATTACTATCATGCTAAAATTTCTCTTGTGTTTTCCTCTGAGTTACCTGTACCTCTGTTTCCTAGGCAGCAGGTAATTCAGATCTGTGTTTTAGCATCCAATACTGTCATGTCTCACTCATTTTTTTGGTGTATGTACAAATGCAGAGCTTTTGATTTGTACCTCAGTTTATATCGGTCTGTCAATGGCTGGGAAAGCTGCAACTCTAAAAAATGTCCATGCTTCCTGGAGGAAACGACTGACTCTTTTTGGTGTCTCTCTTTCCTATTGTTCCACCTCCAAAAACACATCTCCTAGTTAGTCCAGCTACAAGAGACAGAGAGTACTTCCCCATCCTTCCCATGTTTTTTGTTTTTTTTTCTGCCAAAATATGACAAGTTTCTGAGGTAAATCACTGCTGACCTACTCTCTCTTTCCATCCCATGAAAATGCAAAGAATTTCTATTTTCTTCTTCTACATGCCAGCCTGGGAATAGTCTGATGGGAATCACAGGTACAAGGCCCTTTTATTTCTCTCCTGATACAGTCCTGAGCAAAAAAGGGGAGAGAGAGAATATCTCACTATGGCTGTCTAATTTTGAGACCTACTGAGCAAAGCAACCGCTGATTGGTAAATGAATTAATGATAGTTTCCGCAAGGCAAGCAAAAGAATTTTGTTCTCCATATTTACCATAGTGAGCAATAGAAATTTTCTGAATGTTAGATATTTGCTAAGACAGAAATGGAATAAAGCGCTCATTTTCTTTTAAACCTTAAACCTGATAAACGGAACAATTGTTTCTGTTCTCATTTTGAGGTTGGCTTGTTTCTTTTTGTAGGCTTTTGGGATTTTATTTTGTTTTGCTTTGTTTTCCCAAAGAGAAAAAGGTCTGTCCTGCGATTTTTCATTTGTGTGTGTGTTTGTTTTGAAATTTGTGTAGCTGATGATCCCTAACTTCATTTAAGGTCTTCAGGACATACTAACTTGTCATAATTGATATCATACCATACTGATATAATGTACTGTTTTCAGTGATTGTAATTAGTTCACAATATTCATGGTTTTTAAAAGCCTCTTGTATTCAAAAAAGACAGTGTTATATGGTATCTCCAACTTGCATTTAATACAAAGTGTCATCCTTATGATTTTAGTGACGAACTTGAAAGATGAACTTTGGAAGCTTAAATGAGGCTATTAAAAAACTTTGTTGTTATTTTAAGTCCTGCAATCATTTCAAGCCCAATGGAGGATTTCAGAATCTTTAAGTCATTAGTCTTGAGTGCCAAAGGCTGTAAATATTGAAATTAAAGAATGATTGATCTAGTGAATGAAAATATGAATCCACATTTGTGCTTCAGTCCTACTGAAGTAATGTGAACTTAACTTCCACAGGAATAAGATTTTCCTTTACTTATTCAATGTAACAGAATCAGATCCAATAGGAAGAATTTCCAGTGGACTCACCTAAGTCTCACGGTGACGCTTTCCTTTCCTATTAATTATTATTTTGGACTGAGGACTGTATTGTTGTCCTGTTGTCTGGTGATGTTGATGGTATTTATATTTATGTATGTTAGCCTTTGTAACAGTAATAACTTTGTCAGTTTTATTTGTGACAGTTGTAAGCGGCACTTTGTGTTTCTAACTCAGGCCTCAAAAGAGTTGCCTATAATTTAAAAAGCAATATTCAGGCTCTTAGGAGCTCTTTTCTTTCATCTGCATTTAAATGCCCCAATGGAAAGAAAGGATTAAAAGATGTGCATTATTCACCTGCCATTATTGAAGTGTCATGTTAATAAATACTAACTATCAAAGTAAGGAGTTTTTTTTCTTAGTATTTTTAGCTGCACTTACAAAATCCTGAATGTAGTTTTTCTTATGATTATCATTACTGTGAACATGTAATGGCTACAGAACTTTTCATGCTACTAAATGTCTAAAGATATTGCTGATGCTGTATTACCTCTGTACAATAGGCATATATATTTATTAAGACATTTCTAGTAAAGTAACAGCATAGAAAAATACTGATTTTTGTCACAAATTGAATAATTTTGGAAATGAAAGGAAAAGAAGAATTTTATAAATCTTCACTGTTCAAATGACTATTCTTCTATTCTTCTCTTATGAGATACTTTATAACTGTAAGGTAAAGTTTTGACCCTGCACATGTAACCAATATTCCTGATGTAATCACTGCTACTTATTGGTGAAGAAAGATCCCATGCATAGATGAAAATGCTGCAATTACATATAGTAACTGAAATACTTCTTTATGAAGCTAATCTCAGTTCTTCAAGCTGGGACCAATTATTTAAGCTTACGAACTGGAGAGAACAAAAAATTGCACTGTCAATGGGAAAGGCTTGCAAAACTATGTTCCTATGCACTGGCAACTGGACTTAGACATATTGCATGTAAGCCGTTACATTGCAATGAAATCTTATGTCTGTTATAGTGGATAAGTAATTATCTGCTGAGGAGGACTAACTCTTTTCTGCCTTCCATTCTTTACCCCCCCCTTCCAAGTCAAAACAAGTAAAGCAGCCAAATGTATTTTTGCTTCTTAAAAGATCACTCTGTATTTGTCATTGATGAGGTACTCATTGATCATACTCAGGAAAGGGACTGTGTTTCTTATTTCTCGCTGGAGGTGAGATCTTTCTTCCTTGACAGTTTTTGACGTGATTCTTAGCAAACATGAGCTTGAACAAGCTGCCTAGCATCCATCTATGTCTCAGTTCCATCAACAATTCAAAAGATAAGGAATGTTTACTTATCACTGTGAACCTTTTGAAATCGACAGGAAAAGCTCATCAATGTAAAAAAACTTCACAGGACACTAACAGTAGAGCAGAAATCTGCAGAGAGGAAAAGCCAGGAATGATTTGGGGCATTGAAAGGTGCAGCTCGGCTCTGCTTATCTTACCATGCCTATTAGAAATACAAAAGGATTAATGGGTGGTATGTGATACAAATCTCACAGAACTATGCATGAAATATCATTTATCTACTGCTTTGCAATGTATCAATCTAAACTATGAAAGCATCAGGAATCTTTTAGTGCTACAGAAGGCTGTTTATTTTGGAATGAGTAGGGTTAATGGCATCTTTACCCTCATCAAGTTTCAGTGAACCAGTTACGTCTGATTTCTTGTATAGGTCTTCAATACAGGAAGACACCACCAAGAAATAGATATTTTCTTTGTTACTTTTTCTTCAAGACCTTTCATAAGCTTAAGAAATGTTTTCCGTGTGGTTTAACACTGTTCTTCATGCTGTGAAAGGTACCAAATATATCATCTTCTTATAAATACTTGTGGTGGTTTAGCCAGGTGTCCACCAAGTCATAAAATCACTCCCTCTCCTAAACTGGACAGGAGAGAGAGAGAAATGTAGCGAGTGGTTTGTGAGTAAATATAAGGACAAAGAGATCACTCAGCAATTAGCGTCATGGGCAAAACAGACTCAACTTAGGTCGAAAAATGTTTGATTTATTAAAGGAACAATAAGAGTAGGGACAAGTGAAATAAAACTGAATCTCAAAACACCTTCCCCCACTCCTCCCTCTTCCCAGGACTCTCCTTCCTTCCTCCCATGGGCTACAGGGGCACAGCTGCCTCACCATGGTCTTCAACACAGGTCACAGGGGAATCTTTCTTCCAGGATCTAAGCACCTTCCTCCCCCTCCTTCTCCATTGACCTTGATGTCTGTGGAAATGCTTTCACATTCTCACTCCCTGTTGCTGTTGCTGTTTAATTACTGTGCAGCAACTATTTTCTCCGTCTCAAATACGTTATTCACAGAGGCATTCCGTCCATCACTAATTGGCCAGGCCTGGGTCAGCTGCAGGGTCCATCTTAGAATTGACTGGTGTTGGCCCTGTCAACTACAGGTGAAGCTTCTGGCAGCTCTTTGTTTAAAGTATCCACCCCTGTAGCTCCCCCTGCTACCAAAAAACCTGGCCCAGGCAAAATCGCTACAATATTATATTGTGACATTTTTTGTATTGCTTAAAATGCTATACCTAACTGGGATGAATTGCAGGAAAATAAAAAATTTGTTTCTGATAACATTATTTAATGGCAAATGTAGATGCTCAATATGAAGTTTTGCCTCTGACCACGTTGTGTCCAGCACTCCTGACTTGGTTCGCAAAAGAGGTCAGTGTCAGAGATTTGCTGAAACCAAGATCTTGGATGTGGTTAAAAATGCAATTTCTAACGTAGACAGTCAGTGTGGCAGAAAATCCCAGGAGGAAAGGATATGGCTTAAGCTGACGATGTCTAAGCATTAAGACAGTTAAATTAGAACTTTTAAATTACCTAAGTGCTGATGCATTCCCTGCAGTGATCACTCAGAGTCATGTGAGCCATGAGTGGAAGGTGGGAGGATGGCACTCGCGTGATGCGGTGTGTGACACAGCTTGGGGGTAAAGAATGCTTTCAAACCCTTGAGTTTTCTGAAAGCAGTCCTCTCAAGAATGAAAACAAAAACCTGGCTATTCCTGAGCTGTGATTTTCTCTTGTTCTGCATTGAATAAAGTGTGGTGGTTTAACCCTGGCTGGTTTCCAGGTGCCCACCAAAGCCATTCTGTCACTCCTCCTAAACTGGACAGGGGAGAGAGAAATATAACAAAGGACTTGTGAGTTGAGATAAAGGCAGGGAGGTGACTCAGTAGTTATTGTCACAAGCAAAACAGACCCAACCTGGGAAGAAATGGATTGATTTATTAACAATCAAAACAGAGTAGGGAAATGAGAAATAAAAAATGAATCTTAAAACCCCTCCCCTCATCCCTCCCTTCTTCCCAGGACTCCTCCTCCTTCCCTCCCACTGGCTCAGGGGAACAAGGAATGAGGGTTATGAGGTCATCACAGATGGACTTTGCCACTGCGTCTTCTCAGGAGGAGGACTCCTCCTACTTCCCTCCCACAGGAGATAGTTCTCCAGCATGAGTCCTTCCCACAGGCTGCAGTTCTTCATGAACTGTTCCAGTGTGGGTCATCCACAGGGAAAACAGTTCCAGTGTGGGTCCCCCATGGGTTCACAAGTCCTGTGGGGTGGTTTAGCCCTAACTGAACAATAACCAAACCACCCAGTTACTCACTCCTCCCCAACTCAGCAGGATGGGGAGGAGAATCAAGACAGAGTTCTAGAACTTTCTGGGTTGAGATAAGGACAATTTAATAGAACACCACAAAGAGCAGGCAGTTACAATGATGGCCAAAGGACAAAGAAAAACGAGCAATGCCCAGTGTAACTGTTCACCATTGTCAGCCTGACAGCAGTACTACAGTTCCCACACGGGCCACAGCACCACCCCAGCCCGGCTTCTGCCCTTATATCCCAAGCATGATGTCACATGGGATTGAATAGCCTGGCCATGCCCCCCTAGCGGCAGCTGGGGAGAGTTAACTCTATCCTGGCCAAACCCAGGACATCCTGCTAGCAAAGCTGGTCCAGTGTGAGCTTTTCTCTCCATGGATTTCCAGGTCCTGCTAAGAATTTGTTCCAGTATGGGCTTCCACACTGTGTGGGAGGTCAGAGCCTCCTTCAGCCATCTGGTATGGGGTCCTCCACGGGCTGTGAGTGGATCTCTGCTCCCCTGTGGACCTCTGCTCCCCATTGGACCTCCATGGACTGCAGGGGCTGCCTCACCATAGGCTGCACCACAAGCTGCAGGGGAATCTCTGTCCAGTGCCTGGGCACTTCCTCTTCCTCCTTCTCCTCTGACCTTGACATCTGCGGAGATGTTGTTTTCACATTCTCACTCTGTTCTAATGCTGCTGCAGTTCAGCATCTGTGCAGCAGCTTCTTCCCCTTTTTCAATACGTTAATCCCAGAGGCATTATCTCCATCGCCAGTTGGCTCAGCCTCGGGCAGCGGCAGCTCCTTCTCAGGGCCGACTGGCACGGGCCCTGTTGGATACGTGGGAAACTTCTACCAGCTTTTTTTAAAAGAAGCCACCCTTGTAGCCTCCTGCTACCAAATCCTGGCTACACAAACCAAGTACACAAAGCTAACTCACCCTAGCCAGGTTGAGCCAAACCTTGTACTGCGCTTTCCTGTAGTAAGGAAAGACATAGTTAGGAGGGAACAAATACTAGCACTGATGTGAGGAGGACAAAGTAGAGAGAAGGAAGGGTTTGACAAAAGAAGTGTTTGGAAAAATTCTTCAGAACTATCCAGTGACTTGTTTATTCCTAGTCCAGCTTTAACATCGTGTTTTCAAGGAGAAGCTACAATATTAATATATATAAAAGTTCAGCAATTGTTTGATGACCAGATCATGATTACTTTGTTTATCATTACTTTTATTAGGTATTCAGATTATAGATTTTTTTTTTTAACAGTCATGCTTTTGGTGCAACTTTTTGCAAGTTGTTCGTAAACTAAAACATTTGATAGTTTCTGATTTTGAGGTAACTACAACTCTTTGAAAACGTAATCACATTTCTAGGAACACCACTACAGCAATTATCTAGTGATAATTTTTGAGTTCACAAACACAATTTTTTTTTATTTGACTATTCTATGCTCTGAAAAAAAAAAGAGTTTTTTCTTCCTCAGTTTCTAAACAGTTGTGTAAATATTCAAACCTCACCTTTACTGCAAGGGAAATGTGATATTTTTGTTTTGCTTTCTTTTTTGGTGAATTGAGGACAAGCTGGGTGGAGATGAAGAATCCCATACCAAATTACTTTAGAAAATATGTATTATGCTATGAGTTTTGTGAGAAAAATACATGTTTTAAGGTGGTAAAAGCAGTATTGTATGCATGCTAAGGGTTTTAAAATAAAAGCTTGTAAGATATCCTCAGTAGGAAACTGAGGAATGCTTGTCACATGTCTGCATCCTCTTGAGATGGAATTTCCTTCTCACACAAAAAATATATTTGTATATCTTATGTATTTGTTTTTCGGGAAGCAACCTTTCTTTGGCTTGTTTTCTGTCCTAGCTTCAAATGATCTAAGAAAATCATATCTGGGACTCCATAAACAGTTTGAGCAATGGGAACTTTAAAGGTCTTTAAGAATTTATATTACAGAAATCTTCAATAAGCCTGAAATATAAAAGCCACATGTCTTCCTTCTGCATATGACCTCTAGTGCATTAGCTAATCTAAAATAAAATAAATAGCAGGCAGTATGAGATTCAGAGCTGCTCATCTGTGTATAGTGGTCTTGAAATGAGATAAGCACCACAGTCAAAGATTCAAAAAAGGCAAGGAAAAGATGGCTGTGTTGCTGTCATTTACATACAAGGAAAAGAAATTGCACCTCACAGATGGAAAATGTTCAGCTTTTATCCACTACATTTTGTCCAGCTATGTAGGAATTTTACAATGGTTTAAGTTATCAAATGTGAAGTCACTGTAAAATGCTGCAGCTTCTCTCTCTCTCCTGTTTTGCTATGAAGATTTTGGCTATAGCTGAAGGTCAAAATATATTATATTTTCATATTTGTCTTTTTTTTTGCTGCCAGTATAGGTTTCTAACCAGATAGTTGTAGTAATCAAGTGTTTTTCTTTGATACTATTGTATGGCATGTGACTCTATGAGTTTTTGTGTAGGAAATGTTTTGGTTTATTGCTTTATGATGAACTCTGAGTGCTCAGTGCTGTGCACAGCAGAAAAAACAGTTTGTCTTTGCCTCAAGGCGCTTCTAGCCTCAAGGCTCGGTTCTAGAGACCATTGCATGGGGATGATCGTCCTTTCTGTTAGATGTCAGATGCTGATGTGATCTCTGGACTGCACAGACATTTTTTTTTTTGACTTAACAAAGCATCATTCCCACCAGTGAAAATGTGTATGCTAACCTCTTAACCACTACAGCAGTATTTTTGCAGATTTGTAGGAAATCTTCAGTGTTCAAGTGCTCTTCTTAGTCATACTGAATTCTCAAAATATCATCGCCAGAAGCTATTAAGGGGAAATTATTCCCTCAGAGTACATTGGCAGTTTCCAGAAAGGCCAAGTGCACTAGGCAGGGAGCGCTCTGCAGTCTGTTGCGTATGTTTCCTCAAGTATTGAGCATGCAGTTACTGGTGAGAGCCCCAGTACCCCCCATCTGTGGGTTTCCAGGTTTTTTTTGGGAATTTTCCAGCAAATCTTTAAGGAACACTGATGTCATCAGGTCCACCTCTTCTGTTTTGGACAAGTTTTACAGAAGAAATGAATATATTTGATTTTAATGCAGAGAATATTGAAGTGAATACTCTAAATGCAATAATAGAAGCATAGATTGGTAGGGGTTGGAAGGGACCTCTAGAGATCATGTAGTTCAGCCTCCTGCTAAACAAAGTCCACCTTGATCAAGTCACACAGGAATGCGTCCAGGTGAGTTTTAAAAACCTCCAGAGAAGGACACTCCACACTCTCCCTGGGCAGCCTGTGCAAGGGCTCTGTCATCTTAGATGCTGATATGGGAAAGAACCCTTCTGTGAACCTTCAAACCTGAAGCATTTACATAGCCTTTTAATGCCATAGTTAATTTCTTTTTGTGTTTCATCACTCAGCAAAGTGCCAGGCTATTTATACAGCCCTTACAGCTGTGATACAATTTGTTAAGATTTCCAGTATGATAGATGTTCCTTTCAGTGTTCAGTACCCTGATCTGAAGCTGTTTGCTCTCTGGAGGTGCCATTCAGTGTCAACTTCATCCCAGGAGTCCTGAAATCCACAGACTCATTATTCTGTCTCAGTATTTAACACTTCCCACTGGACTGTCAAAGTCCTGAAGTCCTTTAGGAGGGGCTAGAAACACCATTTTGCCATCCGTGAAATGAAAACTGAAGAGTTAGCCTGGTTCTTGACTATAAGTATTTTGTGAATGAGTGAATGACACATTCCGATTGGAGCTTGTATGGCAGTGTTAAACCATCACTAAATATCTTATGAATGGCTACTATATTTCATACAAAATATATATAGTATAAATATGTAAAGAATGGGCTTCATCTCTAGTCTTGGTGAAGCTGATAACTGCACTGTGGAGAGAACAGCTTTGGAGGAAACTCTCCAGCCCTGACTTGTTGGCATTGAGACAGTGAAGGGGAAATGTGGCATTATTATAGTTAGATACAGCCTTTGGATCAGTTTTGTCTCATAATAAATGTGATAAGAATCATAAAATTTTGCTTTTCTAGCTAGAATGGAGGAAAAAAATCCCTTTCCAAAGTTAATTTCTGTGTTATTATTGAATCACAATGCTAATTTCTTCCAAGTAATGACAATTGAGGTATTTTGCTGTTCTACTAGGATCCCATATATAATCCACATCTTTCCTAAGGAGGACTTTGACTGTTTTTCATTCTGCTTTCTATATTAATTGTCTGTGTACTATCTCAGTGAGAAATAGCCTTAGGATCTTCACTTTCTGAAAGTGACTACACAACATTATGTGTCTAAATTATGAGGCTCTCCAGCAGGCTGTATCTTGCTAACAGCAGTCAATGCTGTCTGTAAGGTTAAAGTCCCTATTAAAGTTTGGACAAGAGCCAGAATGACTTCCAGTGCATGTTAGAGACAACCATCTAATACTGTGTAGAGGTGTGAGCCACTGTCATTCAGCAGATGGCACCACGTGCTACAACATCGTGCAATTTTGTTGCTGTTTCCTGAGGTCTTCCACATAGTAATACAGCAAAATATTAAAAGTTGACAGAAAAAAACCATGTATAGGATCAAACGTTCTTAGATTATCCGATGAATAAGAGGAGCCAGCTTTTTCCTGGGTTATGTTTCATTTGTCAAACTGTTAGTTTAGAAATGTATTTGTGGCACAAACAAAATAAACATATTATTATGCTACTAAAGCTGATGGAGAAGAGCAGATATTATTTATTCATCCAAAATTAGTGTTGTTTCCCCCTTATGTAATAAAAGAGAGGAAGAAGGTAAAAGATAAGAGAGTTGAGAAAGATTTAGTTTTCGTTCAAGGGCTATTTTTCGATGTAGTTAACTTCTGCACACATACATGTGAGCTGTGCTGAAAACATCACTGCTCTGGCATGAGCATGGAAGGGAAGAGTGTTCCAGATTAACCATTTGAATTGCTTATATAAGCAATGAATTAATCACTTCGATCTTAAATCCTAATTTTTAGACAACTAAAATAAAATTGAATGAGTCCTTAGTTTCATTGTGTAAACTTATATTGGGAAGTAATTTTCATTTATGTCAGAGACATCTTTGGTTTTTAATTTTTGTTGATTACCATGATAAAAATACTTGGAATTTGAGATAAATTATAAATTCAGATGGAAAGAAAAAGTCAAAACAGTTGATTATTTAAAACCTACTTTAAAAAAAATATTTTTTAACTGATACATAGCATTAACTTATTAGATGCTTTATGTCTTAGTCTCTATCAAAGCATTTCAAAAGGTACCTCACATTTATTTAAACAAAACATATTCAATAGTGTATTTTTAAAAGTAATTTGCAGCTGGAAAAGACTTATTATACATGTTTTGTTTTATTTTGGACTGTAGAGGGACAAGAACTATCTAAATGAGTATATAAAGTTTGAGATGGTATGGTAGCATGCTCCCGTGTTTTCCTTTCTTTTCTTGCTAGTCCACTTGAATTGTATAAGGAGAATATTTCTGATGAGGAAACAGAAATTGTGATAATATTTCTGTGGACTAATTAATGTTTACATTTTGCTATGGAATGCCTCTCCATATATTATCTGAGAAGGCCACAGATAAGTATACATGTAGCTTCTTGGGATGTGTTCACTACCAGTTCCCCTCTGTTGATATCAATTAGTTTCCTTTGAGGCTTTTCCCTCTTGGTTAAGGTATCACAGATTGTGCTTTTTGCTTCAGAATATTTTGGTATTGGTCAAAACAGCAGCTGTCATATGTGGCTGGTGAGTGCCATTACACTAACTATACCTGCAACAGCTGCAGCAATCCTGGAAACAAACTTTCACCAGTTTCTGTAGCTCACTTAAAATCGAAGGCTTGAAATGAATTTGCACAGAGTTATAAATTCATCTCGCTTTATAGTTTCATAGAACATTTCTAGTTCCATGTCTGTGCACAGGCACCTTGCTTCAGCTTCTGCTGGAAAGGAGCATCAACCATAAATTTCAAGGGCTTTTAATGTGATTTTGCTGGCTTTCATCTGCACTGTATTTCTTTTTCCATGGAAAAGAAAGATCTATTACTATTTAAATATTATCAAGTTAATCCATAGAGGACTGGTTCTTTTCTGTTATGCTCAAAACATCTGTTCTACTTAGGCCCTTTTTTCCCACTAGCATGTCTTTCCCTATTAGTTCAAATTATGTTGCTGTTTTTCCGACAGCCTGTCTAAAGGAGTTGTAACTATTCATTTGTGTAACACAGTAATAATGTTTGCAGAACTTGCAAGTAATAGAATAAAAAAATAACACATTTTTAGCTCATTAAAAGTCATGTTCATTTATGGCCTGGCTTCAGCATTTGTGTCAACACATGTTTGGAGCAATAATAACTGCTTAATGATTTGAAATGGCTTCTACATAGAAAAACAAGATACAGACATTTATTTATTTGCTGATTTCTGAATGGAAATGCTTTGTTTTCTGAATTTTTTGGTATTTGGAATTGTCCTTTGAACATGCTAAGACATGCTGCGGCTAAGAGATGTCAGTTAAAACATTATATATTATGGAAAGCTGCAGAACAACTTGAAACACTTCCAGAATCAGTCTGTTTTAGCAATTAGAAAGGGACTATTCCTTGATCAGTAAAAATACAGATTGATCTACTATTGTACAGGTTAAAACAATTCACATTTGATTTGAAGAGTTATTTAAAATCCACAAACTCTGTCAAGTCATTTGTAGGTTGCAGTTTTTGGTACAGACATTACTAATTCATGTGATGTCTCAAGCTCATACTCTCTAATGTCTTACTGAACAAAATTGTCCTGGTGTCTTTTTGAACTTTGTATCTTTAGTCAGAAGACTGTTACTGAAGAAGTGCCTTTTGATTCTTTCTATCAGTTACAGAAGACATGCATCATGGTTGGATTCAAGAGGGATCCTTGAATGAGTAGCTGGTAAACATTTTCATTAGTACTATGTTTCATCTGTTTGATATTCAGCTTGATACAGCAGCAGTTCGTAGTAAAGCTGTTGAGGTTCTCACTGAGCTTTTACTAGCATAGAATAAAGAAATTGAAGTATCTCCTTTCAGGCAGACAACTTTGTGAAGAGGCCCAGAAGTCCATCATGGTATAAAAAAGAAATTATCTCAATAGCTGATGATACGTGGCGAAAATTCCTAAATTAATGTTTTTTCTTAATCTGAGTTCTTATTGTATAATTGTGTATTTTTTTGCCTTAGCTCATTCTCAATGTAGTCATCTAAGGTCGCCAAATATTTTTAAAAAACAAATAAAAAATTATATCCCATAGTCTTCAATTCATCTTCTGTTATAATACTGAAAAATTCAAAAAGCTAATTATATTTAGAAGTTAGCATGATTATTTAAAAAGACTACGGTCCTATTTTAGAATAGACCTAGAAATTGTAACGTGGGCTGATTATAAGGCTGCATATAATCATGTGGTTTTTTGGGCAAAACTGAGTTGTACAGATATTATATCAGAACAGTTTTCTTACAAGAAATAATCTATGTGTTCAATTGAAGTCAAGCATATAAAGGGAGTAATTAGAATTTTTGCAACAGTTAATGGTTTTTGATGAAATAAAAAGATAATATCTTTGAGTTCTGATTCTGTAGCTTCAGATAATCTAAGCGTACCTTGAGTTAAGTTACAAGTTAGAGTGATTCTGCTAAAGGTAAAAATTACAAAAGGCCTCCTTCAAATATAACACTGTAAAAGTGAGATTGAGCATGGCAACATGAGAGTTCACCTCCTGACATACTTTTGGTATATGCTTGCTTAAAATTAAAAATAACATGTGATAAAGATCTCCGTTACTAAAAGCCTTTTTCATTTTAATTGTAATATTCCTGTTCTACCTTTTCAATTCCAAGCAATCAACAGGTAGGCTGTAGTTACCATATCTTTCCTTTGTTTATTTAAGATAAAGTGGGAAAAAAGCGTCACTGCCTAGGATTTTTTGAAAAGTATGAGAGCTCATTGCCTGTGCACAGTCTCTTTTATTTCATGCTGCTTGTTGTTCCTCTGGTGCTTATCCACTGGATAAAGTATAACTTCCAGAGTGATAGTTCTGTCTGTTGCAGACACGTCTTTGCTTAGTTCAGTCTTTTTGAAGAAACCGTGCTTTCCACTTGAGTAGGTAATACACTCTTACGTTATGTATCTCTTCTCTTCCAAATAGTGCTTCCAGAGGTAATTGTTTAATCATAAAGAAAATTTCTATAAAATATGTAGTGTAATTATTACAAATTATCCACTTTCCATGTACAGGGAAAGAGTTAATATTAAATATTATTGTCCTAATAATTTATGCAGATAGTAGCTAAGCAATAGACCATTTGATTAGTTTTTATCTCTCTTTCTTTCCAGTCATTCCATGAAGACATTATCTTCTAGTTATTTTGGTGCAATAGTCCAACAGACTATATACTTTCTGATGGAACATCATATACCTCAGCACTTCTTTTTCAGATTATTTAGATATATCTCTGTTAATTTACTATCTGAAGAAAATTCACATTAAAAAGTACATGCTTAAAATAATAATAATATAATAAATATGTCTTGAGGGGTTTTCAGTGCCATGCCCACAGACTTTCTGCAAAATATTTGTGTGGACATTGAAGAACTCTGCTAATCCTGCTGATTGTTTTAGAAAGTGCATTTAAAAGGCCACATTTTCAGAGCTGACAGCCTTATTTCAAATTTGAAGAGAAAGGAAAAAAGTGCAGAGATGGAGCCATGCAGTTTGTTTGGTTCCTGTTTTTTATTACTATTCATATTCTGGAATTTATTAAAGATAAAATTTGTGCTAGAGGATCAATACTTACTAAAATTTGAACTATTGATAAAACTATATGTGGCATTTTGTGAAATACCATGTGAAACTTTAAATAAGAAGACATTTGACCTACTAGTTTTTCTGGTGCTTCACAGCTTTTACTAGGTATTTTAAAGTAATACTTTAGCAATCTGTAAAGCCAAACTTAAATGCTAATGATTGTGTCATTTGGAGAGATCACAGTAATGTTCATACCATACATTCTGAATTTTTATTAATTTCTAAAATATGTCACAATGATGAAATTACATATTCTTTCAAACAAGTCAATGATACACAAGTTTTATTGAAGTCGTTCATAAGATATTGAATACTGAATATAGGCTGAATGAAATTCTGGCCTATATTGTTTTCTGAGCTGTACTGGAATGCAGACTACGTCTTTTGACATGTAGGAGAAGAAGAATTGTAGGTGATGTAAAACAGGTCTTTGTCTGTGGGTTTTTTTCCCCTCCTTTTATGAGCTTGAGTAAGTAGAAGTCCTTAAATCATCAAACAAAAGGGATGTCTGTGTCAGGTTGGTCCACAGATCTAATGTCTAGAGTAGAGCACAGCACTGGGAAATGATCTACACATACTTTCCTGACATCCTGAAAGTCTTTCAGATATTTTTGCTCACGACTTCTTGAGCCGAAGATACTATTTGTTATTCTAGTAGCCTTTGACAGAGTTTTCTACTATATCCATTTCCGTTAAGATTAGATTTGATTGACCTCTTTCCTGGTATCCTATTTTTAATAAAAATCGTGAGAGAAGAACATTTGTGTTGTCATGAGAAACTTTTGCAGATAAGAGAGGGATTTGATTTCACTCTCTCTGCAAATAGAGCTCTTATCTGTTAACAAATGAGTTTGCCTATGTTTGGTATCTTAATGTGAATATGTACATAAGAATAACAGATATGTTATCTTGCTTCAAAGTTTCTCTCATGAGCATTTAAGAGAGAGCAGATTTAATTAAAATAACAGGAATTTTATGAGAACCTATAATATGAACATACTTCTATAAACTGGCTAGAGTCAGAGCTCTGAAAATTATTTGTATTAATTTCTGCTAACTAAGAAGAATAATTGAACTGGGATCTTAAAATTGTTTTTGAATTATCTTGCTGTTTAGCCCTCAAATTAGAAAATTTTATGAAGAAGGAAAAAGTTACTTCATCTGCAGAAATCTGAGTCAGAGCACAGCTATATTATGCAAATCTTAACAGTAAAAATAGCTTTGAATGCAGGGCTTGTTTTCATTAGCAGCAGGGTAAAATGGATAGTGGGTGTCTCTAATCAGCACTTTTCTAGTGTGGTTTAGAAGGTAAAAGATAAAATATTCATAGCAGAAAATGCCTTTGACGCTTATGTTGAAATACAATTTAAAACTTTAAGACAAAAATGATCCATTAGTTCATATACATATATGTTTATATATGTGTATCTGTGCATATATAGACATATAAGTACATATATATTAGTGTCTGTAGTGATATGAGAAGGGATAATGGCTTTAAACTAAAAGAGAGTAGCTTTAGGTCACATATAGAGATGACATTTTTACAATGAGGGTTGTGACACACTGGAAGATGTTGCCCAGAGAGGTTGTAGATGCCCCATCCCCAGAAACATTCAAGGTCAGGTTGGATGGGGCTCTGAGCAACCTGGTCTAATTGAAGATGTTTCTGCTCAGTGCAAAGGCAGGGGTGGATGAGATGATCATTAAAGATCCCTTCCAACTCAAACAGTTCCATGATTCTATGATGTCTATGTAATGGTAGATCATTAAACCTTGCACACCTATATTTGAATTCATTAAAATTTTATTTCCATTTAAGTCCTTAAGACAGATTATACTGAATGCCAGAGAAGAAAACAGACAGGAACAAGGTATCTAATATAAACCACCCTAATGTTCCAGAAGAGACATAGGTTGATAGATTCAAGTAATTATAGCAGCTAGCTAAAGCAGTTGAACTCCAGTTTTCTTTTTCCATGCCATCCACCTAGCTCTCTTAATAAGATGTAAGAAATTATTTTTTTCTCTAAACCAGCTCTGGTGCTCCATCTCATTACAAGTGTGAGAACCAGACAGAACAGCCACTGCAACTAAGAAAAGATATTCTCTTTAGCTCCTTAGAGAAATGATCTGTCTGTTGTGCCCAGGGCATGTCCTGAGGGAATTTTCATTATCACTCTCGCTGGAAACAATTTGTAGATCTGACTTACGGTATCTCATAATCTGCAGTAACTGATTCTCAGATTGGTACTGACCTGCTGAATCCTTGCTCGTTTGAATGGTTTCTTATTTGTTCAAGTGGACTCAAAAGGTGAGAGTGGACAGTCTAAGATGGTAGTCCACTAGTGAAAAGGCAAAGAAACTTTTGGTCAGTAGTTTGCTGAGTTTAACTTGGAAGTCAATTATTAGCTCCTTCCAATGGAACTTTACTTTATATCACTTATAAAATGTGTTTACTTCTGTAACACAGGCAGCCTGGCACTTCAGTAATTACAACCTACAGAGCTTACTTCATACTAGCGCTATGAACATTTTATTCTGATAGCTCTGATACTGCTGGATGCTAGGCTGCTCCACCACTTCCCTACTTGCTGAAACACTGTAGGAGGATGTACTTAGTGAGATATTTTGAAAAGGGAAAATTTAAATCAGGGTGAAAAAGCATGGATTTTTCTTCCAGTTACAAGAAAAATGTAGATTTCTCATGTACAGCTGAGCACCTGGTCATGGTTACACAGACATTTGTAAACAATGTCTGTTTAAAAAACAAACAAAACTGTTGAGTGGGGATTAGATCTCTCAAACAGTGTGGCTGGTTGCTGGATGCGTGGCTATAGGAGCCTTCCTTGCAGGGATCCCTGTCAGATTGTCTCTCACTGCGTTGGGAGACTCACCAAACTGTTGTTCTGCTAAATTCCTATAATCTAGCTGGCCTATGGTCTGATGTGACAGCTTCAGTATATACACAATTCATTGCTATTGATATACTTAAACTACATACAAAATATCTCTTAACTGTGTAGAAAAGATTGTCTTATGTGACTGTTATAGAAAACCAGAAATGGTTTCTACTGAGTATTTAAAAGTAACTAGGTACAGCTTGATCAGATCTACAGCAAGACTTGCATGGGGAGCATCTGGAATAGCTATATCCTCCATGCAGGAAGTTAATGTACACATTGGAACACCCAATTGGAGCTGCCTCAAGAGTGCTGGAATTCCCACCTGGAGACTCCTGCACCAATTATTCATATATTCTACTGTGCAGGTGGCCAGGAGCTCAGTCAGTTACCTTGTCCAGGTTGGGATGATGTTTCAAATCAGTGAGTGTCTCTAACTAGTCTCTAACTTAGTTCTCACTAACTGAGAAGTTCCTGGACCACTAGGGACTCAAGTGCATGGGTGTGCAGACAGGCAGCAGCTTAGAAATCCAGCTATGTATTATAAACTATAGAACAAACTTGAATTTCATATTAGTAATTAAAGTTTCAGAGCTCTTGCCATGCTGTACTCATGCCTGCAAATGAGAGGCTTGGATGGAAATGACTGGAATATAGGTTTAATGTTATAACTTTTTCAAGACGTTGTTGCACTCCAGACATGCAGCAAAGGGACGAGTTTCATTTCTGTTCATTTAAACATGCTTTTCAGGCTTTTGTCCCCAGAAATTCTCTAAATGGAGTAGACTGATGCAATAAAGGACTGTTGTTTGCTGTTGTACTCATTCAGTGGCAGACAAAATCACAGGTTTAGATATTCACATCTGTAAAAAAAGTGTATTCTGCTTAGAAGGCCAATTTTCATTATTTGCAGTAATAGTTAATAGCACTGTGTGTTCCTATACTTAGAAATGAGGGTCATTCATTGAACAATGACGAGTCTTTTCTGTGCAGTCCAAGTCATCAAGGACTCTACTCGTCATAAAGTCTTTGTACTCCCAAGGGCAATTCCAGCTGATTTACTGGACAGAAGAGCCAAGTGTGATCTCATCGCCTCTTTCACACCTACAATATTTCACATTTTTGGTATTGCATATTGTTCTGTACCCTCAACAAAACTTCTCAAAAATATTTCCTGGGCAAGAAGAGGCAGGATTTTACAAACTTTGTCATCATAGAGGCTGATCAGCTGCTTGACAGATAGACCAAATTCCTGCTAGACAGTCTGGTTATTTTTGTTCTTCTACCTTATTCTCTGACATCTTTTTATTGAGGCATCTCACTAATAAGAGAAAACAAACTGATATGAGGAAGTAAGAAAGTTATTCTGCAGGTAGTACAAACGATATAAAGAACAGTAACCTGTACAATATAAATATTTTTTTACTCAGTTTCCAGGTAATATGTTTAATTAGCTATGAGTAAAAAAGGAAAAGGCACATTTCCAGTACAATTTCTTTTTTCAAAAATCTTTGTTGTAAGTGTACATATTGATTGATGATAGTATAAAACTTAGAGCATAGCTAATGCTGCAATTACATATGAAGGAAAAGATGGTTATCGGGGGAACTCGACACAGATTCACCAAGGGGAAAACCTGCTTGACCAACCTGATAGCCTTGATAGCCTTCTATGAGAGTATAACTGGTTGGCTAGATGAGAGGAGAGCAGTGGATGTCATCTCCCTTGATTTCAGCAAGACTTTCCACACTGTCTTCCATTACATCTTTATAGGAAAGCTCAAGTAATGTGGATTAGATGAGTGGATGGTGAGGTGGATCGAGAGCTGGATGAGGGGACAGAGTATACCCTCGGCAAGTTGGCCGATGACACCAAACTAGGAGGACTTACCGATTCCCCAGAAGACTCTGCTGGAGAGCAGCTCTGCAGAGAGAGACCTGGGAGTTCTGGTTGATAACAAACCATGAACCAGCAATGTGCCCTCGTGGCCAAGAAGGCCAAGGTATTCTGAGATGCATCAAGAAAAGCGTGGCCAGCATGTCGAGGGGTTTTGCTCCCTGTATATTCTGCCCTGGTGAGGCCTCATCTGGAGTCCTGTGTCCAGTTCTGGGCTCCCCAACTCGAGAGGGTCAGGGAACTTCTGGAGAGAGTCCAGTGCAGGGCCATCAAGATGATCGGGACTAGAGCATCTTCCTTATAGGGAAAGTCTGTGGGATCTGGGGCTGTTCTACGTGGAGAAGAGAACACTGAGGGGGATCTCATTAATACGTACAAGTATTTGAAAGGTGTATGTCAAGAGGATGGAGCAAAACTTTTTTTTTCTGCAGTATCCAGTGATAGGTCAAGGGGTAATGGACAGAAGCTGCAACACAAAAAATTCCACTTAAGGAAAAATTTCTTTACTGTGAGGGTAATGGAGCACTGGCAAAGACTGACCAGGGAGGGTGTGGAGTTTCCTACTCTGGAGGTTTTCAAAACTCAGCTGGACATGTTCCTGTGTGACCTGATCTAGGCGGACCTGCTTGAGTGGGGGGTTTGAACTACATAATCTTTATAGGCCCCTTCCAGCTCCTTCCATTCTCTGTGATTTTTTAATTCTGTAATTATACACAATTAAAACAGTTTTTATTCACAAGATGTTGTGCTGGGTTGACCCTGGCTGGGTTTCATATGCCTACCAAGCTGCCCTCCTCGACAGTACAGGGCAGGGAGAAAATAAGATGGGAAAAACCATGGTAAAGACACTTTTATAAAGCAAAAGCAAGGGCCATGCATGGAAGTAAAGAAAAATGAAAGATGTATTCTCTACTTCCCAGAACCAGGTGATTTCCAGCCATTTCGTAGGAAGCAGGGCTTCAATATGTGTAGTGGTTGCTCTGGAAGACAAAAATCCTAAAGGGAATACCTGCCCTGCCTCCCCCAACCCTGTCCTCCTGGCATTTCTCTGGTTATTTGTCACTGAGCAAGTGTCACATGGTATGGTATATCCCTTTGATCCACTTAGGTCAGCTATGCCTCCTCTCAAGATCTTGCCAACTCCTGGCCTTCTCATGAGATGGAAATGTTGGAGAGAAAGTCTTGATGCTGTGTGAATACTGCTCAGTAGCCACCAACATACTGGTGTGTTATCCACACCTTGCTAGGTACCAATACAATGTACAGCACTATGCAAAGTGCTGTGAGGAAAGTTAACTCCATCTTAGCCAGACCCAATACAGATGTTAATGGGCTGATTATCATTTAATGAGCGCATCCATTATATTAATCAATAAGCTGATATTCCTTATGAAAGTGACTTTTCTGGTCTTTCAAATTTGGAGCAATTTTAATTGCATAGTTCTATTAAGTAGCATAATTACATGGAAGACTTTGTGCTTTCGCCGTAAATATACGGAGTGAGGTTTCTGGTAGAAAAGCTTGCAGAATGAAAATCTCTCGTAAATTTTTCATTAGCACTGTCATTAAATCTCTCAGAAGTTCACAGTCAATGTAAGGCTTATAAAGAGGATTGGAGGATATTTATTGTAATGTCAGTTACATTTTCAGGAAAAAGCAGGCTGAAGTTGGAAGTACTTAGTAGCATAAGGCTGAGGAGTATAGTAATTAGCTTGCTATTGTAGTATATATGGAAGATGGAATGGGTTTTTTAACATAGCTTGTCAGGGGCTTAGTGTTCCTCTTCCTATCAGAGTGGAATGGTGTAGGGGCTGAAAGTCATTAAGGTACAGGAATAGGAATCAATGTCTCAGATCAAGAATAATAATATTTGGTTATATGATATCTGTCTTTTCTCCTTTCTTCTCACTTTTCTCCTTCTCTTTTCCTGCAAAGAAGCAAACAATCCCTCTCCTCAAACCAGCAGCAATCTGTATTTTAATTTGAACTCACAATAGGACACAGATAATGCTGTTTAAGTTCAGTAATAATCCATATGGAGCTGGCTCTGGTGTGTAGCTGTTTTGCTAATGACATCAAAGTAATTATTATGCAGGGACTTTTAAAGAAGAAAGCAGATTTTTTAAATTTTATCATAGATGTTTATCTATATTAATGTTTACAAATATGTGTCAAGGTGGATGTCAGGATGATGGAGCCAGGCTCTTCTCATTGATGTCCATTGATAGGAGAGGGGGCAATGGGTACAAGCTGGAACACAAGAGGTTCCAAAGACAATGAGGAATTTCTTCACTGTGAGCACGACAGGGCACTGGAACAGGGTGCCCAGATGGGTTGTTGAGTCTCCTCCTCTGGAGACATTCAAAACCCACCTGAATGAGTTCCTGTGTTACCTACTCTGGTTGGTCCTGCTCTGACAGAGGGATTGGTTGGACTAGATGATCTTTTGAGGTCCCTTCCAACCCTTGAGATTCTGTAATTACATGATTTAACTGGTCTAAGAACTCTCTGTCCTGTTATGTTAAATACAAGATAATTATTGTTTGATGTATTGAGAAAGTGGAAGAAAGAATGTGTGGGATTACTTTCAGTAAGTGTGTTCTATTTCTGTATGATTGGTTTTTTACAATTATTTATAATAAATTCGCATCATGCCTGAGAATTGCAAACATTCTTTGATTACGTTATGGAATGTGTAGGTGTATACCTAATTCAGATGGGCCAAAACACTTAGCATTGCCCAAATTGCTTTTGAAATTTGACAGGAAAGGTGTCTTAGGAGAAATGTAGACACTCACGTGAAAGGTTTAATTTTTGACTGAATTTGCATTCAGAGTCTTTGAATTCACTAGCAGTACACACATTATACAACTCAATTCTAAGGGATAAAAGCGTTGGCTGCTTGTTTACACCTGTAGGTAAGTGCACATAGAATACCTTTGGTAGAGAATGATTACAGACGTTTCCCAGTGGTTACAGTTATTGGTAAAGCTTTATATCACATGTTGCATTTTAATTTCTTTCACAATTTTCAGATGCTTCAAACAGTCTAAAACTTCTAGGTTTGTTGAGGTAATAGATGTGTTAATATAATGTTTTGGGTTGCGGTTAGAAGTGAAATATAGCTACTTTCATGAAGTTGAAAAATCAAATGCATTCTTCTTTGTCTCCTTTGCCAAGTGTAACCTTTGCCATTGTAACCTTTCTTTTTTTAAATAGTCTTTTCCTATTATGGGATTTTATTTTATTTTACTTTTTAAGTCTAGAGAAATTTTAACCTTTTTTTAATTTGTCAGAAGATGAGAACACAACACTACTCATTTTTGCAAGTTATGTTTTCCTTTTTGCTTGGGAAATGATGCATTCTTTACTGTGGTTATAAGCCTCATAAAGATTAGCGTCTGTAGATGTAAGCCATTTCTTTTCACTAGTATGAGTTCAGTCATAAAACCTACTGCACTATGAATCTATAAGCAGATGGATTCTGTAGTCTTTCTCACAGTCAATAGGTGTTTTATCCTACTGCTAAAGTAATTTCATTGTGAAAACAGCTACAGCTAATAAATTATATCCCCTGGATTTGTTATTTTAGGTCCTGCTTCTTGAGTTACTTTATTAAATTAATAAAATCTAGTTTAAACATATTGGGTCTGAATATTCTTTGTCTTTACTGACTTTTTATGTTAGTGTCTTTTTTGTTGATGTTGTTAACTTGAGCTTTGTCAGGCACTAATGTCTTTGAGAGGGAATAGACAAAATGTTTCCTGGACAGATAAATTTGTGGAATTTTCATAAGTGTATCATGAACATATGGCTGTTATGCAAACATATCTCTAAACCCTCTTTGGATATTCTGCTTTGGAAGAACATCATAGCAAAGACAGCTGTAAGATCTTTAAAAGAAGAGCGTATTTTGTGGCATTGCTGTTCTGTGGCAAGACTTAGTGTTTTATCTGGAATATATTGCTGATCTTTGTTTACAAGGGATTCTCTCTATCTCCAAAAGCAGACATTCAATTTGTAATGCCAGTTTTAATTCCTGCTGTTAGTGACTACATTGTGAGAGATAATTACATGGTGTGGAATTGGTACAGAAGTATGTTTACAGCAGCAACCTTCTCATTGTTTTGAGTAGTGATAATTTGTAATGAAAGATTTTTACACAGAGTTTACTGATACTGCTAAGATACTTCTAAGATTTTTTTTTTTCTTCACACACAGTTATTTTACAATGCCTCAAAAATAGTTTTGTGAAAGACATAATGAATGTTACCATGTAAGACTATGCTAAGGAAAAGCATTTATGAAAGGGAGATGTGTAGTGTTAGCTGGCTGGGAGTGACTCTGGGAACTATGTTGTGCTGAAGTCAATACCAAAAGCAGGATTGGTCAGGGATTATTTCTTATCATTTTCTCACATTTTATCAACCTTTCTACATCCAGAAGCAACTGTCATGTTTTAGGCCTTAAGTAATCTTGCAAAAAAGCAAGAATGTTTCATAAGCATGGAGCCTTGTCCTATCCAAAGGAACTTGAGATATGCAGAAATTTGAAATTCACAATTTTTTTTTAAAAAAAAAGGTCATCACTGCATTTCTTTTTCCAAGAAATAACTTGTGGCTATGAGATTGTGACATTTTCTTCTGCTCGATGATCCCAAAGATTTGTTTATTCTGTGTTAAAACTGCCTTTGTATTCTGCAAAAAGTGTCAGGGGTTTGTGAATTGGTGGGGTTATGGCTGGATATGGCAAACCAATCTCGAGGGCAGCACACTCATCTAGCCACCTACAAGAGAAGTAGCTTTAGCCACTGGTAGTCACCTTCCTCTCCAACAGACAGTTAGCTCCTCTATTTTCTTAGGTATATTTATTTTGCTTCTGTGTGAGAGTTAATTGCTTATAATTTTAAAGCTACTTTTCTTTTCTTTAAGACTTTCTAAATTTATGTCACTTAGCTTTCAGATCATTCAGCCAAGCTGCTTATTTGACTTCTCTGTGAGTGACTTGTGTTTAGAAAAAAAGGTTCATACTTGTACAGTTGAAGACCTGGTAAATACGTGGCATTTTTAGAAGCTTTTATGCTTGTTCTGTGAGGAAAAAAAAAAAAATAATAAAAAAAGATGTTCCTGCCAGTACATATCTGGACAAACATGGGCAGGCTGCCCTTTCAGCCAAATCTAGGTACTCAGTCACAGCTGACCAAAACTAAGAATCTGAGGAAGTATCTCAATGAAAACAGAGTCAGATGAGTAAACCTAGTTAAATCTTGGCCCTGTCCATTTCTTTGGCATTGAGCCTACGGACATTCTCCAGGCATACTTGGAAGCCATGAAGGCCTAATGAGACATTGAACTCCTGTGAGTTAGCTGGCCTTCTGCCTGGAGATCAACTCCATGAATCCAACTCTTCCAGAAGCTAAGGGAAGATTTCAGGAACCCCTTAGCCCTGTATCTGCTGCCAAACTGTGCCATTGAAGGAATCTTTAACACAGATGAAGTTCTAATCCTTATTCTTCTTGTAGTGGAAACTCATCCAAACCAACTCTCTAAGTTTGAATTTTACACTTTATTTTTCTCATAATAAGAACATTACCTACCTGTGTTTTATCAGTCCTGAAAGATTCTTTATCTAAGGTTTATATAGGTTTTGGAAATACAGATTTTTCTCTAAATGTGCTTTCTTAGGGTATATATAATAAGTATGATAATTATTACAACTATCTGAATTGCTAATTATAAGCTGTATTCTGGCCATTTCAATCTGTGAACTGATTGTGAGGATTTTAGACTCATAAATGATTTTCTGACTTTTTTTAATGTATGTTTTAAAATAGTGTATATGTTTACATTATTTTCCACATACACTTCTTAGAACATATGGGCATAAGCCAAAATTTATAGGAATGTCCTATATATTTTAGTCTATTTTATTAATTTAGTCTTTCCTTTCCAAAACCATCTTACTCTATTGGAATTGAGTTTTAAAAGAATTAACTATGTTGTTAGGCAAAATCCAATCATCTTTCAAGTACACATTCAGTGTCATCACATGAATAACCATGAGTCACAAATTCAATGCAAAAAATTCTTTACTCTTGAAATGGAAATTATGCAGGAGAGATGCCCCTCAGGGAACACAGAAATTCAGAAATTTTCATGAAGATAAGTAATGTTTTCCTGTGTCATCTTTTTGTTCACATTTTCTTTTCAGTTGGTTAAATCTCTGTGATTTATTTCTCATACTGTCCTGCAAATGCACATAGCTGTGTACCACAGGATTTTCTTTTTTCTTTACTAATTGCACATGAAAATACTCATTATGAGGGGCTGAGCAAACATTATTATAACAGCATACATTGCTGTGGACACAGAAATGCAGTCAAAATCTCAATTTTTGCATGAAGCTAGATGTGGAATAATACTGTTTGTCTGGGTTATGCTCATGGTATAAATCCCATCGTGAGGGTTAGTGAGGCAAACAGGCACAGAGAGACTGTGTAGCTGATTTCCCTTTATATGCCCTGCTGTCTTATTCACAATTTCATGCTGCATTTTTCTCGCTTTATGGTCTTGTTGCTGGTTAGGATTGTTAAGGCAGATTACTGTCACACACATCAATGCTCACTAGAAAGTCTTTGGACCGCTACTGTTACATCCGCCAAAATTGTGGTTTGTGTGGAATGAGATATCTAGGAATATTCTTGAGCCCTGGCTTTCACTAGTCCATATCATTGCCCGTTGTTAGCTTTTGTTTTCACTAACTAGTTGTTTCTCAAGGAATTCCTGGGCATGGTTTGGAAGCCAAAATAAATCTGGCAGTCAGTTTGGTTTCACTCACCCTGCTTTGGAAGCTGAGACTTTGCTAATGTAGATTGCTGTTGTTCCATATCAGTTGGCCTCTGTGCTCAGGAATGTTCTTGGGAACACTTGGTTTAAGAATATAGATGTAGCCTAGATGTCCAACTGAGACAACACTCTGATTACCTACAGCAATATGTAATTTAAGTGCGATGCTCCAGTTAATTAGATAGACATCTGTGCATGCAGGGAAGCACCCTTTACTGAGAAATAAGATTCTGTCTTGTGACAAAAAGAATGTGAAATAGTTGTAATGCTTAACTAAAGAGGCCAGACAGTCGTGAAGGAACAAAAAATCTGGATTTGCGGCTCTTGCAGCCAGCCATGTTATTTGGTTGCCTGATTTTTGACCCTATGCTCTTACATTCCTGGCTGGAAAGGGCTCTTGCTCTGAGTACGTAACCTTTATAGTCGAGGCACTTGTTGATGCCATTGGAGATCTTCTATTTAAAGATGTAGGTTGCTGAAAATGAAAATCTTTGTTTGTTAAAGCTGAAGGAATTCTGCAAAAGGCAGATGATGCCATTGGTTTCCCTTCATTCCTTCCCACATTTGTAAAAGGACTATCGTTCCTGCATTAGTTACTTGTCCTCTGAGGGCTCTGAACAACTGAAGAGCTGAGGAGATAGAGGATCTTCTAGGGTTTCTTGCTGGCTGACTTTAGTTTCTGGTTCAGTGTTCTTGAACGTGGAAGCATCAGTGTTTTCCTTAATTAAGGGAAGGGAGAGGATAGAGATAAAAAATTCAGTTGATCCCCTTATGTTATTAATTTTTGGTCACTGGGACTCCTATGTTCAGCCTAGCCTGTAATGCTGCTGGGCCTTAGACTTTCATCATTGCTGGCATCAAATCCTGGCTTCACTGAAGCAAATGGAGACCTTCCAGCTCTGATTCTGTTTTATAAACATAGACATCTAGAGATATTTGAAATACCATAGGATATTCTACCTGTCCTCCATGTTCTGTTCGAGAAAAGTGCAGATTTCCTTTTCTTTCTCTGTCATATCTGCTATGTGATTTGGATATGGCAGTACAACTCAAAAGTCTGTAAATGGTCCTGTTTATGTTACTGAACAGAGAGTTTCTTTTCAAATAGCGAAGCCAGGATTTTCTCTCTTATGCTTAGTTTTTAATAATCACAGTGTTTGCCTACATGTCCTTTGTGTGGTTGAAGTTTCTATTGTGTGCGTAATAAATGATTAATCATCTTCTTTTTCTTCTCTGCTTGCTTTGGACTCTTTTCCTGTGCACATACAGCGTTGGTAAATCAGTTGCCCAGTGACTGCTCTGGATTGTGTTTGGTTGATCCATGACAAGGCAATAGATATAGATTATCAGCCTCCTCTGGCTTTCCGTCTGTAAATCTGACCCATTTACTTTTCTCCTCCTCTGTATTTTATCATTCTTTTAATTTCTGCCAGTACTTAGATTTTGGAACAGCATGCAGGCATCTGGCAGAAACCCAAGACAACGTGCTTTCCCATCATACTTTGCTTACAATGCGTTGCAGTTTTTTGGCCGTATAGTAAACCATTCATCTGATCTTTCCATGTTAGAATGTGAAAACTAAATGTCTTTAATGAAATTTCTGAGGCTATTATGGGTTCAGTTCAAAACCTGTATTACTTGGAAACTCTGGTAAGGTGCACATACTTCATTTTAACTTGTTATATCTAAAGTTCTTAGCTGGAATAAAATGTCATCATTAAACGCTGTTACTTTCCTGTTCCTTTACGAAAGGCAGGATAGAAATCCTTTATATAGTAAAGAATTGGCAATCTGTTTTCTTTATGGAAAGTGCTACTGTTAAAGTGAAAACCACAGCTATTATACTTCTTTCTTACATTCTTCTTTAAAACTTGCTTGAGCAAAGATAGATACAGAAAGCCTGGGAGTTAGGCAGCTAGCACATGTACAGCAATCATTCTTTTCATATTTCATAAACTTTCAGTTATACTCTCTCACTTGTCACTTGTCCTGGATGCCAGTTATGATGTTTCAGAAATTACTGTGTTGGTTGGAGAGTTTTTTATTTGATGTGTGCTTGGCCAGAAGAACCAGAATGCAGTTACCTAGTTTTTCAATTTTTTCTATTCCAGTCATGATGTCTTTTGAACTTTTATTTTCCCACTTGTTTTAATTTAACAGATGCAAGTTTATCTGTCATGTTTCTATGGCAGATCAGGCCCCTTCAAAACTAGGAAGTTTTGGGTTTTTTTTAAGAGATGATCCTTGTGTATGCATCATAGTAATATGAAGTTGTGCAGTGGTTTGAGTTTTTTTTATAGCCAGTAAGGTAATTTCTTGGATAGGTCTGTGATGCAGTTCTCATTTCACAGCAAACAAAATGCACTGTTTTCAAGACAGACACAAAC
The DNA here is from genome assembly GCA_013401255.1 of Urocolius indicus. Classification (NCBI taxonomy): domain Eukaryota; kingdom Metazoa; phylum Chordata; class Aves; order Coliiformes; family Coliidae; genus Urocolius; species Urocolius indicus. The sequence goes on along the minus strand of WBNH01001720.1, from coordinate 770 downwards.
AAGTACTATGAATGCTAAACGATGTCATTTTCTTTGACAAAGTATTTGACAAAGTCAGTCAGAAAACTATCAGTTCTTTTTTTACAAGTCGTGGGACTCCCCAGTGAATTGGGACAAGTGACAGAGTATCATTGTGCGTTATAGTAAAGCCCAGCATGGACAACTGTTGTGAATAAGCATCCTTGTGGAACAAAATGAATGAACCATAATAGAAATGCAGGAATCTCATTTTTCTAGCTCTAGCTTGTCTAAAAATGGAGTTAGCTAGCTGAAATGATCAAACTGTAAGAGATTTAAACTCTCTTCTCCAGCTACACAAGTATATGGATGTAAACATTATTACTACAAGTTAGAACTAGCCTGCCTAGACATATAGGTGAAGTATTGAGTTTAGTGGAGCCTTTTTTGTCTCATTCACTGTTTTGTTATTTTCTCACACTTTATACTTTCGTGTTGATCTGGTGTGGCCAAACATCAGAACTGTTAAGCACTTGCTCTTCTTCCTGGCTACAAGAGTGGTCCTCTATTTTGTTATCTGCTATACATGTCACTGGCACCATGGGATGAAGAATATATATTGGTAGGGTGAAGTACTTTGCCACAGAGCTACAAGCTTTTCTACTCTTCCATGGCATCGTTCCATGGCATCAAGATGCTTTGCATCCTTCATTGGCATGGAAGTGCTGAAGTACTGCTGTTACCATGACAAGTGATTGTTTCCCAGACATTTCAGAGATTTTGTACTGTACAAATTGTTGCCGGCGACTTCC
>WBNH01001719.1:301050-313849 GCA_013401255.1 Urocolius indicus | reverse complement strand
ATTCTATGATTCTATGAAAGGTTCAGGATAGATCCTGGGAAAAACTTGGTGTGCGAGTGAGGTAGCAGATGAGATCCTCTAGGAAAGAGGTACAGTCCCCATCCCTGAGGACTCTGAAGGACAGGTAACACTGTGACCCTCAGGAGTGTCAGCACAGTTGGCCCTGCACCAGGTCACCTGCTGAGAAGCATTCCATCCTCATCTCTGTGATTCCTCACTAATAGTGCTCTGAATTTAACACTGGGGTAGCAGATACCTAGAACCTGACATTCAGAATGGAGCCGCAATCTGATAACTGCATATAAATACGTGAATCCCCAAGGTGAGCAGATTACATAAATGGACAGATTCCCTAAATCATTACACCTACTGTTTTAGATGATTTTGATTAGAACCCTGCAGGATCCTGCTTTTATGATCTATCATGCTGAGTACAGTTATATCAAAAAAATACACAGAATTTGCTGTTGGTATTGACTGCTGTTTAGTGCTCAGTCAGTGATTGCCCTCCTCGTGACAGGTTTTTTAATCCCCTCTGTGCATTGATCAGTGCAATTTAGAACTTTTCACCTGGAAAGTTTGCAGATCACATGTTGTAATCTTGGCTGCTCCCATCTTTCAGATTTTTATGAGTCCTTGGGAAAACATTTTTGCTTAGCTAATGCATATTTGAAAAGCTGCTGAAACTGGAAAACTTCAGTGCCAGATACTGTACAGAGTCATGCTTAATCTACCCAAGACATAATGAGCAGAGAAAATTGGAAAATGGTAGAAGGATTACAATCTTCTTGTAGTATTTTAATGTCAGAATTTCAACATGCCCTTTTGGTTTGTTGATAAGTTTGCCTTCAACTTACGAATGCTATTAAGACTTAAAAATATGCCCCAGTCAGTCTTTCCCAGCTTTGTGTGGTGTATAAGTAATAGCTAGAATAAAACTGAGATCAGGAGATTTAAGTTGTTCCTTTAAATCTCTGCACCGGGAGGCACAGCAGCTGGCTCATAGCCCTGACTCCAAGGACCTTTTTGTCATAATCTCTGTTTCAGTGTTTCCTTATGCCTGAATAACAGTGCCTCCCTCCTGCATGGGAATGGGGCTTAAGTAATTACATCTTAAATGTTTGCAATCAAGCTCCGTTATCTATCATAGCCAGATATAAAATGAAAGAGGAAAAATAAAAAGCAACCCATGTTGGACTCAGATCAAAGATCAGGTAACAAGTTTTTGTGTAAAACTGAGGTCTGTAACCAGAAAGTATTAAAGCAGATTGATAGTTAATGCCATGGAAAACTGGGGAAGGAGTTTGAGCACCAATTAGTCACCTGAGCAAGCAGGCAGGGGGGCAAGTGGAGAGCACCGGCATCCCCAAGCAGCCCCAGAAGGCGTGTGAGGCGAGCTCTGCGAGTTCTCCACTCCTTGTCCCAGCTGTTCAGGGTAGTTGTGACTCCCTCCATGCAGAGCTGGAATGAAGTGACAGCACATGCAAAGGTTTCCAAAGAGTATAGCAATTCCAGAGCAGGTTTCAAATGCTCAGTTAGGGTGAGGAGCAGTTTCAATGTAAGAAAAGTCAAATGGGAGTGGTGTTCTACTGGGCAGAGCTGCATGACTCTTGCATTTGTATCATGGTCTCTTCTGAGATACATCTCGAATGAGCAGCTACACACTGGCTTTTGATGTCAGTGCAGATTTCACTCTCCTTTTTGAAGAGGCCCCTAGGTTTTGCTGTTGCAGTAAATGGTTGAAAATCTTTTCATATCATTAGGATGAGAAGCAGGTCCCAGTGCATCTCACCCAGCACGAGCACTTCATGTTGGACTGTACACACCTTGCTATCACATCTCTGCAAAGAATAATGCCATAAAGGTCCCCAAAACATAGAGATAAGGGAGAAATCAGAGATTAGAAGTGACTCTCAGGCTCTCTGGAGCATGCCAAGAATTCCATGTTACAGCCACTGCCTACTGCCTACACACTGTGCGAAGACCTGATGGTGACCAACCTCCTCCTGACATTTGCAGTTCTGGCTGCTCCAGGGACACACTCAGGCTCCTTTGGCTTCACAGACAGCTCAGAAACCTCCACTGGGCTGAGTAACCTTCAGGGCCTGTTGAGTGAATGTGACCAGAGCCAGCCCTCAGGTGCCTTTTCAGCTCTGGGTTGTAGCACACAGACAACCTCCACTGCAGTCAGAGCAACAGGAGGTGGGGGCAAGGGGAAGCCTTCTAAGAAGTGTCTTAAGAGTGCTTTTTGCCCTTTGAAGTTTTTTTGTGGTCTTTAGGATGAAATGTCTTTTATATAAATGAAACAGCTCATGTGCATGCAACTTTATTAAATAAAGTTTGGGAATCCTTTGACCTGTACCCAAATGCATCAGTACAGACAGCTGGTACATAAATACCCTCAAATGTTCCCCTGCGTGTTTGCCCGGTTGGTGTTTAACTGCATGGTTTTCCAAAGCACAATCTGGAGTTGTATGACAGAAAAGGATTTTTCAGTAGTGAGACCAAAATTATAATAATGTGGGGATAATGTGCCTGAGAAGTCAGGCAAGAAATAATGTTCATGCTGGATGTGCCCACATACGTTTAATCTGTAAAGGATATCATCCTTCTGCCCACATGCTGAAAACACTACAATGCCAATGTTATGCACAAAGCATGAAGATGTGGGGAGCAAGGGGATGGATTTGAAAGGAAATCATACATTGAAACCATCTGTCAGCACTATGTAGAGGAGAAGGGGTGACCAGGGAGCATAGGGTTATTTTTAATGACAAAATTGATGTAATTTTCCTGGCTTTCCCACAGTCATCCTGACAGCAGAAGGCAGCATGAGAGAGGTGGCCTTGCAGTGCCTGGGGGACTGCCTGGGGACAGGTCGCAGTCATTGGAGATCTCAGTTCCTTGTCTCTCTCCCTAATTATCAAGATGCAGCTTCTCCTCAGAATTTTCCCCTCCTCAAGCCAAATGAAAGTGAATTACAGTTTTGGGGCTGTTTGTTTGCTGCTGACTCTCCTACTGCAAAATCTGCCCCGGGTGCAGTTGAGAGGCCTCGAGTATCAAAGTTGAGCAGGGCATTAACACACCTCTCCTAGAGGCAAAAAGGCATTTGGGAGAGTGGTGGGGCCTCTCTGAAAGAGACTTTCCTGCAGACACAAGGCAGGGCAGCTCTGACCAGGATCATCTACATCTTGTCTCCTGGGACCTCCTGGGACCATGAAATCAAGGCAGATGCTCAAAATCCAAAGAAAATTACCACAAACCTGAGCATAAACAAATCTTGCAAACCTTCTAGTGGAGTATGGAAGAGGGACACAACTGTTGGGCACAAGGCACATCCCAGACACCACACGGGCTTCCAGGGCCTTGGGGAAAACTTCAGACGCCCTGGGGTTACTGTTTCAATAACTGAAAAGCTGAAGTTGTGCTTTTACTTTCCTTTCTGCTCTTTTTTTTTTTTCCCTGTTAAACCATCTCTGTTTGATAGGACACTTCTACAGTGTGAGCTAACAGGCAACTATATTCTTCCAGATGCAAAACAATAATTTGAGAGTGAATCAGCATTCAGCCAATGATGACTATAATCAGTGTTTCATCCTTCAGCAAAAGTGTTCTGCCACCAATGCCACATACTCCCTTTCTAGTCTCGTATGAAGCCTATTGTTTGCATGTAGAATTGTAAACAAGAGACACAAGACAGAAATAAGCTTTTCAGAAGAATTCTATTTGGTGACTCCCTCTGAGAGTTACACTCTGGATCTGAGTGATGACCTCCTCAGATTACTCTACTTAGCTGAATAAGTTTCATGTCAGAGTGAATTCTATATTCACTGTCCACACTTCTGATGGGAAAACAAAACCTCCAAAGGGAAGTCTTAAAGCAGAAGTAAATATTATGACTGTTTGCCCAGATGAATGAACCTTTCCTGGCCACTGAAGATCAGCTGTTGATGCCAGGCAAAAAAAATGTTAATTGCAGTGAAATGTGAGAGAATTTCAGGTACCTGCAATATTGTGTATTTTACAAGCTCCTTATGGGAAAAGTATGCACAGGGCAGTACTTCAGCATCTGTGTGTTTTGCAGAACATCTTATTTTAGCCGACAGCATTTATCACTGCGTTGTCTGCAGATGTTTAAGCTTTATGGCAAATGCTGCTGACAGTGAAAGTTGGGTTCATCTGCCTCATCTAATCGAGCGCTTGTATCTCTGGACCAAACCCCAGTCAGCGATTTCTCTCAGTTCCTCATCCAAAGGGCTGTTTTACATAACTCATGAGGAAATCTGAGATGTCCCCATTGTCACCTGCATGTCTGGCTGCTCCTGTACCTGTTGCCTCAGACCTTCACTCTTCTGAGCATCCCTGGGAATTGCTTTAGGCTCATACACCGAGGAGATGCGAGTTCTTGTGCTCCCAACCATGTTTCATAGAATCATAGAATCATAGAGTGGTAGGGTTGGAAGGGACCTTTAGAGATCATCTAGTCCAACCCACCTGCAGAAGCAGGTCAGCCTAGATCAGGTCACACAGGAATGTGTCCAGATGGGTCCTGAAGACCTCCAGAGGAGACTCCACACCCTCCCTGGGCAGCCTGTGCCAGGGCTCCCTCACTTGAACAGTGAAATAGGTTTTCCGTATGTTTCAGTGGAATTTTTTGTGTTCCAGTTTCATCCCATTACCCCTAATCCTGTTGCTAGATACAATAGAAAAAAGTGATGCCCCAGCCTCCTGACACCCACCCTTTAGATATTTCTAAATATTAATGAGCTCTCCCCTCAGTCTCCTCCAGAGTGAACAGCCCCAGTCCCGCAGCCTTTCCTCATAAGAAAGATGTTCCAGTCCCCTGATCATCTTGGTGGTCCTGTGCTGGACTCTTTCCAGCAGTTCCCTGACCCTCTTGAGCTGAGGAGCCCAGAAGTGGACACAGGACTCCAGATGAGGCCTCAGCAGGGCAGAGTAGAGGGGGAGCAGAATCTCCCTCAACCAGAGCTGTGCTGGGGTTGGGGATTTGTCAGTGCCCCATGCCAGCATTACAATCCTCTGCCACGTTTCCCCACGCACTCGCAGGTTGGTCCATTCAGGCCCGGGGAAAGGCTCGCCGCAGCCAGGGCTGGAACTGTCGTTCGCCACACGCACGGGCACAAGGCAGGGGATCGAAACGCACCTCTTCAGGACAGAGACCAGCCGAGAGCTGTCACTGTGGACACGGAGCGTGGTGCAGGGCTGCCACAACGCCGCCGAGCTCATCACTGAAATCACCACGTGTGAGTAGCACCCGCCGTGCCGCGGCTCCTCAGGCTCCTCCTGCTGCAGCTGATGTGGTAATAGCAATGTGTTTAAGATACTGGTAAAGCACCTGTGGCCAGCGACACAGTCACTGTCAGTCTGACTTTTGGGCTTGTTGTGGAGTCAGCCATACAGGGCTGTGTGCCACGGAAGTGTGACCATCAGAGGTTTGGCTAGAAACACACAGAAAAGAGCTTTTTTTCTGAGATTTAGGAGACTCCCGAGAGCCTGGCAGGAATTTCCTCTGCAGAGGGAGGAGGCAGAGGGGAACCAGCACATTCACAAGCATCGATTGGTTATTGATTCACCCAGCTCACTTGAGAAGGGAAAAAAATACAAACCAGTTCCACAGCCACATTTTGACAGCTAGTCATTTCCCTCCTTCAATATCCATGTGTCACTTCCCAACACTTCTATGCGTGCAAAATCAACTGGAATAAAAGTAATGGGCTGCAGGTGCTCTGGAGTGATGGCCCATTCGGCCAGGTAGCTTGGGGTGGCTCTGGGGCTTTGAGGCTGTGCATTTCTCTTGAGTGCCCCCAGTCCTTCCCCCACTAGCTCTCAGTTGATAGGGCTGTTAAAGTTGAACATTTGTCTCCTCTTATTGCCTATAAATATAAGAGCAAGAGCCAAAGCACAAATCTACCCTGTGACAAAGGGCAGCTCCGATTTTGTGAAGCTCAGGGAGCTCAGGCTACTTTGTGAGGGCCTCTGATGGGGAAACCAACCCCTGTGTTCAGTGGGAAGTACTTCGAGAGCATGTCCATCTCTTCAGCCCAGTGACATGGATGTCTCTATTTCCAAAAGCCCGAGGAGCGCCTCATCCCCTTGTTTTATTGTGGTGCTTTTATCCCAGTGCCAAGAACCCTTCTTGGCAGAGTTGTTCACAGCAAAGTGAACAGCAGTTTGGGGTGTGAACACCTAAACTCATCATTTTTTCATTTGGATCATTGCCTGTGTTTCTGAGCTGAGGGGAAGATGCAGACTTTCTGCTGCAGTAGCTGTTATATACAATTATCCCAGCCTTTCTTCAATTACCACGACAGTAATGAAGACTCAGAGGTGTCTTCATCTTTATCAAAGTACTTAAGGGAAACCCTTTACAGCTCCTAATTTTCTCATGCATTGTGTGCCCCGTTTGTTCAGTTTGGCTACGTCTGTCAGGCATAAAAACAAGAGTATCTGTGACTTTTGGCAGGATTTGGAAGGAGGGAGCACCAGCCTGAGCCTTTTTAAGCATAGGTAGACAGTGTCAGTATGCAGATGAATGCTGCAATGTGAAGAGTGCAATGAGTAACTGAGCAGACTGACATCGGTGCTGTCACTGCTGGGGATGAGTTTAGCCTGTGTTCTTAACACCATGGCCAACACACACCATGGCCAACACACCTCACTTGGGCCTTGCACAACCCAAAGATTTCTGCTGCTTCGCCAGCTCTGCAGGTTTAGGGTCAGCATGGGATTAGCTCCACTTTAGGAAAGGTGACATGCTGCTGAGTGGTGTTGGGACCAACTCAAAAATGCAGCTGTCTGCAGCCAGGTGGGATTTATTGCTTTTAAGAAGGTTGCAGGCAAACTTTTGTTTCCCCCTTCAGCTTGCACATACAAGGGCCAGGAGTGCCGCCTGACCATCCACTACGAGCACGGCTTCTCCCTGGCAGCCGAGCCGCATGACGGTGCCTTCGCCAAGACTATTGCACAATACCCCTACGAAAGGCTGAAGATGTCCTCTGACGATGGCATCCGGATGCTTTACTTAGACTTTGGAGGAAAGGATGGAGAAATTGTAAGTACTGTGTTTGGCACGTTAACTAAGCCTCTCTGGTGGCCCTTCAGGCTGTGGGAGAGGAGAAGCACTAATGGAAGTTGGACTGGATGGTTGCTGTCAGTCACTCCCAACTCAAATCTTCTCTTCTTTCCTATTTTAATAGCAGCTGCCCAGTACCAGGTCCCAGTGCCAATGTTTAGACATCATGCTTTCTGGTACAGTGTAACTGTGCTGCAGGGGGATCTTACTAATATTTAAAAATATCTAAATGGTGGGTGTCAGGAGGCTGGGGCAGCACTTTTTTCTATTGTATCTAGCAACAGGACAAGGGGTGATGGGATGAAGTTGGAACACAAAAAGTTCCATTTAAGCATAAGAAAAAACTATTTTACTGTTCAGGTGAGGGAGCCCTGGCACAGGCTGCCCAGAAGAGTTGTGGAGTCTCCTTCTCTGGAGGTCTTCAACACCTACCTGGACGTGTTCCTGTGTGACCTGACCTAGGTGGATCTGTTTTTGCAGGGGAGGTTGGTCTAGGTGATCTCTACAGGTTCATTCCAACCCTACCATTCTATGATTCTGTGATTCTATTCTATGTAACAACCTGGGTTTACAAGGAGATAAACTAAAAAGAGAGATAAAATGGTAAAAGCACACAAAGAGGGATGAAACATTTCTTGTGTTTCAGAGCAAATTGTATCTCTACATAGCCAAGTGTTAGAAGTTTTGTATGTATCCACTTCAGCTTTTAAATGACTGCAGGTAGAAGAACTTAAGGAACTATTAATTCCAACATTCATGTAGGAACTCTGTTATAACAGCAAGCAATATTTTAGACGTTTTTGAACATCAGGTTACTGAAAGAAATCGAAGGCTCCAGATGCAGTGCAATGTGTCTGCTTAGGCCCCTAAGTTAGCTGCCACAATGCCTACAGTTAAGGTGCTTATTCCTATGAGCAGTTTGGATACCATAAATTAGGCATGTAAACATGGTCTTTCCTGACACATTTTTTCAGCAGTTTCTGAGCACGTTGGGTGCCTAATTCCTCACATCCCCTTTGATAACATCCACTCTGTGACCTGCTCACTGTCAGGCTGTCAGAAAGGAATTTGTTCTTAGCCCTCAACAAAGTTGATACGTGACTGACTGGAAAGGCAAACCTGGTTTATCTTGAACCTGCTGTCCACACTGACAACCCTGCCACACTCAGAAAATACCCAATGAGATGGTCTGAACTGTGACTATGGAAAAGGAAGTCTTGTGTGAGTGTGCAGATGGAGGAGCCACCACGCAGCTCCAGCAGAAGGTGCAGCGTCTCACCAACAGCCATGTGGTTCCTGCCAGGCACAACAGCACTGCTGCCCTCCCTGGGCAGAAACAGAACTTGAGGGAACATATTGCGAATCTGCATGCAGCTTCTGACTCAGTTTTCTGTTGCTTATCCAGGTGGATGCAAGCCCAGAGGCACCAGGATTCTATCTGCTCTCAAGACACTTATTACTTACTCTTAGTAACCTGAATATTTATTTCATAGAATCATAGAATGGTAGTGTTGGAAGGGACCTTTAGAGATCATCTAGTCCAACCCCTCTGCAGAAGCAGCTTCACCTAGATCAGGTCACACAGGAACATGTCCAGGCGGGTCTTGAAGACCTCCAAGGAAGGAGACTCCACAACCCTTCTGGGCAGCCTGTGCCAGGGCTCCCTCACCTGAACAGTGAAAATGGAACTTTTTGTGTCCCAGCTTCATCCCATTACCCCTTGTCCTGTAGCTAGATAAAATAGAAAAAAGTGATGCCCCAACTTCCTGACATCCACCCTTTAGATATTTGTAAATGTTAATAAGATCTCCCTTCAGTCTCCTCTTCTCCAGACTAAACAGCCCCAGTTCCCACAGCCTTTCCTCATAAGGAAGATGCACCACTCCCCTGATCATCTTGGTGGCCTGCACTGGACTCTCTCCAGCAGTTCTCTGTCCCTCCTGAGCAGGACTCTGCACTTGCCCTTGTTGAACCTCATGAGGTTCCTCTCTGCCCAAGTCTGAAGCCGGTCAAGATCCTGCTGAATGGCAGCACAGCCTTCTGGGGAATCAGCCAGTCCTCCCAGTTTGGTGTTATTGGGGAACTTGCTGAGGGTACACTCTGTCCCCTCATCCAGCAGCTGTATGTGTATTTGCAGCTGTACCTGAAGAAAAGACAGTATGATGTAATAAAGAATTGTTATTAATAGAAACCTGTTGAAAATACCAGGCAGCAGTTAATGAAATACTCCATAAATTATTGCTTATTTCAGCTGTAATCTAAGCTAACCACTCTCAACTTGATTTCTTTCTGTACTTTCAGCAACTGGACCTTCATTCCTGTCCAAAACCAATTGTGTTCATCATTCATTCCTTCCTGTCGGCAAAGATTACGAGACTTGGCCTGGTGGCATAAGTGGGATACATCTGTTTCTTCAAAGAAAGAACAACCATGCTAACCTGAAGTTAAGCCAGCAGCAGCAGCCTGTAGCAGCTCGCAGCATACACCAGCCCGGGGTCATTTCTGCAGTATGCCAATGCCCAGGTTTCATTTTGGTCAGCTAAAGAGGTGGCATAATGAGGAAAACAGTGGATCTCATTGTAAATAATGAGGCTTTAAAGTCCCATGTCAGACATTAAAAACGTGTAGTGCCATACCTGGAAATGTTTCAGAATCATAAATTGTGCCTATTGCAATGGACTTGTTTGTCTAGAATAAGTAAAGGGCTAAGCAGACAAGTGGGGGTTGGCTGTGATGCAAGCTCAAGGTTGATTGTGTAGGAGGTTTCCAAACAAGATTGTCCCACCACCAAAAGTAAATGTTTTTCCTGTGCTAACCTGTGCACCGCTTCCAGCAGGATTTTTTTTTCGGGGCACTATCAGAACGCAGCAGAGCATGTTCAGCAGAGCAGAACACCCTTGAGCAGGATGCTCTAAAGCAATGCAGCTGTGGGCAGGGAACAGCTGGAGCGGCTGTGCCGAGGGGCACTTTCACATGAGGTGGTGAAGGCACCTTGGGCATGATGCTGGCAATGAACCCCACGCACAGCCAGCTGTGGTGGAGGCTGCCTCTCAGCAGGGCACAGGTAGGAATGTCCTGGAGTTCCCTGAATCCACACTGAGGCACGAGTTCAGCTTCTGCCAGCGCCTTTCCACGGCAGCCATGCTGAGCTTCCTGCCTTCCTGCCCCAACTGTGTCACCCCCTCAGCTCTGACCAGGCTGTTTGTGGGGTCTTCACAGAAGAACAAATGTGGGAACAGAGGAAGACTAGAGTTTTCTAGACTAGGTCAGAGAAGTTATTCAGGCAGCTGCACAACAGTGAGGAAAAGCACCAAGGAGGGGACACGAGCTCCACCGCCAGAAAAACCTTAATAGGGAACTGCTCCTATGAGCGTGACTTGGGAAGTCCCAAGTTCCTCCTTGCTGGTGAAAGGTTAAGACATTCACCTCCGTACCCATAACTTACTAGTTCTTGTTTTGCACCACAACTTACTGTTTTAAGTCCAAACATGTCACTCCCAGAGTTTCAGCCTCAGTTGAGCACAACACAGGCAGGAATGCTGACCTTCGTTGTCAGAGATGATAAAGCTTGCACCTGGAAACACACAATTGGCTTAATGTGGTCAGGTGGGAACAGAAAGCAGCAGAACAGGGATGGCGTTTAGGTTGCTCCTACTTTGTAAACAGAACCGCTTCAGATAGGAGTGGGGTTTTGTTTGATTTTAGAGTTTTGCCTGAAATTCACACTTGGAAGGACAGGAAGTGTACAGAAAGTAATAAATCCAAAGTTTGTGGAAGTTCACTTGTCATATTACACCACTTCTTTTATTCTTGAGAAAGCACAGAAGGTTCAGCTTAGCATCCCTTGGCTGGCAAAGACCAAAATTAGAAACACAGTTTGGTTCCACGTTGTTTTTAAGCCAAGTCTGGAGAGGGAAGTGTCACACGGCCTGTTCACTGCAGAGGACTTTGGGCTGGTTTCCATAGGTATGTTAATCATCAAAACTAATTAAAGAACTAAGATGATGGGCTGAATTTGGAACTACAGGAAGCGATCACTGAAGAACAACAGCTCAGTGGGCAAATGAAAGAGCAGCCTCACTCCCAGCACCTCTCAGCAGTCAAAGGCAAGGCTGGGAGGGGACTTGCGTTCACGGTACTTGCACTTACAAACTCATTCTTCATGTAACTTCCCCAGGTAGGAAGTGGCAGGTTACATAACATACCAGTAACTTCCAAACAGTGCCCACTGCTGTTCACAGAACTGCCTGTGGCAGTCCCTTGGGTCTCCTCTGCCTTGGAAGCTTCTGGAAGGTCTCCTGAGAAACTGCGAGGGGTCGGTACGCAGGGGGAACCGTGTCCTCCAGGATCAACTTTCATCACCTCAGCGAGGAAACTCATGCCAAGTTCCTATAAAGCGATTCAGGACACTTTTGCTGCTGTTCCAAAGCAGAACTTCAACATTGGGCTGCAGGCTCCTGGGAAAGTTGTAGAGGTGAAAGTGAAAACTTTTGTACTGTGGGGTAGGTTAAATCCATCAGTAACACGGACTGTTTCCTGACTCCTTTCACACTTACCAATCACTGGAATGTTAGACCTGACATGTGTGCGCATTGTAAATATGACAAATTCCTATGTTAGTACAAACAATTAAATGACACAGTATGTAACCTAAGGTGCTCAGTACTATATGAAGTATAAGTGAATAACTAAACCATTTGAAAAGAAAATTCATATATATTTATAGAAAAAAAATAATGATAATTACAGATGCAATTTCTTCATTTTCAGATTTTGGACTGATTCATATTTGGATGGGATAGACAAATGAAATATGGACCTACTCCACATTTGTAAGAGTATAGTGAATATTTATATTTTAGAGGAAAAGAGTATATTTAATAAAATCATTTATTGGATTGTTGTGAGGTGAACTTTCTTTGTACCACAGCGAGCTGTTTGGAAGGCTGTCCTTGGGGTTTGGGCTGGGGAAAAAGACATTTTAAACCTCATTTAACCAAGAATTGAGTTAGTAGAGAAAAACAATGTTACTCATAGGATGAGGTAGGAGGAGCAGCGAGCCCCGCTGTGCCAGCCATGCTGCCCTCCCCAGCTGCACTGGCTGCTGCAGGAAGCAGCTCCTGGAGGGCCACAGGGATGTTCTGGGCAGGGGGCTCAGCCCCTCTGCTGAAGCAACAGAACTCTGCTGCTTATACTGACCTGGGTGGGTGCAAAAGTGGTAAAAACACCAAAGGAGCAGAAACTTCAGTTCAGGATTTCGCATTCGAGGAGCAAGGCCAACATTCACCGTGCTTATCTCATGGGAAAAATGATGATGCCCATCTCTAATTCTTCACTGAGTGGCCCAAACAGAAAAGTCAGCTGTGGAAAGTGAAGCTTGTTCTTTTAGTCTGAGCCCAGGTATGGTATACCAGCCTTGTGGAAATCCTAAAAAACAAGTTTTCATAGAATCATAGAATGGTAGAGGTTGGAAGGGACCTTCAGAGATCATCTAGTCCAACCCCTCTGCAGAAGCAGGTTCACCTAGGTCAGGTCACACAGGAACATGTCCAGGTGGGTCTTGAAGACCTCCAAGGAAGGAGACTCCACAACCCCTCTGGGCAGCCTGTGCCAGGACTCCCTCACCTGAACAGTAGAATAGTTTTTTTCTTATAATTAAGTGGAACTTTTTGTGTTGCAGCTTCATCCCATTACCCCTTGTCCTGT